>KQ992131.1:22574-48190 GCA_001598015.1 Dorcoceras hygrometricum
GTGAAGGATATTCTTAAGTACTTGCGAAGGACTAAGAATATGTTCATGGTCTATGGGGGTGGTGAACTGAAACTGGAAGGCTACACTGATTCTAGCTTCCAGTGTGACGTGGATGATTCGAAATCAACCTCTGGATTTGTATTCATGCTCAATGGTGGTGCTGTCTCTTGGAATAGTTCCAAGCAAGACACCTATGGGGGTGGTGAACTGAAACTGGAAGGCTACACTGATTCTAGCTTCCAGTGTTACGTGGATGATTCGAAATCAACCTCTGGATTTTTATTCATGCTCAATGGTGGTGCTGTCTCTTGGAATAGTTCCAAGCAAGACACCATCGCGGATTCAACCACTGAGGCTGAGTACATTGCAGCATCAGCTGCTGCTAAGGAGGCCGTTTGGATAAGGAATTTCGTCCAAGAGTTTGGCCTCATTCCTAATGGAGTTGGTCCAGTCCCGGTGTACTGTGACAACACGGGTGCCATTGCGCAAGCAAAGGAGCCTAGGTCTCACCAAAGATCCAAACACATACTGAGGAAATACCACATAATCCGGGATATTGTGGCTAGAGGTGACATAGCAGTTGAGAGAGTCGCCTCTGCGGACATCGTTGTTGATCCACTTACGAAGCCCTTGCCTGGACCGTTGTTTGAAAAACATCGCGAAACAATGGGACTGCGTCTGATGAGTAGTTGGCTTTAGGGCAAGTGGGAGATTGTTAGAGTAGATGCCCAACTAGCCAACTTGTGGCATGTGGGTTTATAGACTCTTGTATATGACAATATTTATATATGATATTCGCATTTTTCATATGGAATTCTTTACTTTCATTGTGTGTATGATGATTTACAATTGAATTGAGTAAAGACCTAGAATGCACTAAAGTGTATGTTAGATGTGATAGTGGGTATGACGGCTATCATGAAACACATCTAATAGTCACTGTGTGTTCTGAACATGTTCCTAGTCGATTGGGCCGTCAAAATGAGGATAAGGCCGCCCGAGCTCGAGACTAGTATCTGCGATGCGAAGTACCATGTTTCATTGGTAGGGAACATTGTGATGTTCTGAGCATGCAGATAGCTAGTGACCTGGTGATCTATCGAACTACCCTCGTTCGGACTTTCCAAGTGGTTACCATTCACCGCTCGCAGACATGCGTGGATATCCTATGCTATCTGAGGGATAATAGTGTATAAATCTCTGGCCAGAGTACTAGAAGTGTTTTAGGTAAATGTGTTTACCTAGTTACACTCGCGATGTCACTATTCGATCTCCAAGATGTACGAATAGCTATCGGATCTATGGCGACTCTCGATTTTACCAATGATCGTTGATCTGATCGGGATATATGGATTGAAAGGACCGTACCGTACGCTAACCACGACCAACTGGTTCTTGCAGGCACTATCAGTGATACCTAGGGGATCATGAGGCGATGTTGCTAGATGCTCTTACCATGATCCGTTGGTCAAGTCCGGAATTGTGATTTCGGAGCCACAATGGTTGTGGGCCCACGGCTAGCTGTATCCCTGAACCATTGAGGGTCACACAAGTACTGGATTCGAGATTCCCACACGGATACTCAGCTCTACGTGTTGAGCATACGAAGAGGATTTTGGGGAGTGCGACTTCCTAAAAGTCAACAGAGGTCAAATCGTGATTTGCCGATGTTGAGGGGCAAAACGGTCATTTTGCACTGAGGTTCTGAAAAATGGTTTTTCAGATCATGGTATTCAGTTTTGGAAACTGAATCGATCGGTCCGATCTGATCGGAGATCGGAGTTACGATGAAGTCACGGTGATAGGGATGAACCGAATGTTCACCCGTTGGACCCGGGCCCGTTGGACCGGTCCAAGATTATTACTAAGTCTACTTAATTAGGCTTGTAGACTTCATAACCATAACTTAACTACAACCCTAAACCTAGAAGCAAGAGCCGCCACCCCCTTCTCCTCAAAGCCTCACGCCGCCGCCGCCGTGCGCCGCTTGTCGCCGCCGCCTCTTCGCCGGAAATTGTTCCAGCCAAATTTGACGAGGAGAATCCGTCTGCGCCGATCTCGTCAGTCCTTCTAGTGCAGGCTAACGAAGGAGTCTCGCATCTGGTCGTGGACCTGATTGACGATATCTACCGCCGCCTACCGTGAAGTGCCGTTTTCTTTACGAAACCGGTCGGAGCCAGGCACGAGTTGCCAGCAAGGTAGCAATCTTAAACGCCCTATGAATGTCATAGATTTGTGTTTGTTGTAATCGTATTGATCGTATCCCGGTAAGGATGGCAAGTTGCGTTTTGGTGAGCATGTGTAGGTGGCGAGCTTGATCCGTTTGATGTTGTGGGACTTCGATTGTATAGTTGGGATGGATGTGTTGTCCAAGTATAGGGCCTCCATGGACTGTTTCCATGGGATTGTGCGCTTTAGGCCTATGTCTGGCGAGAAGTGGGACTTCTACGGCCAGGATTCTTGATCGAAGATCCCGTTGGTCTCAGCTATGGAGATGTTCAGCTTGTTGTCATTAGGAAATGCTGGTTTCCTGATTTACGCTTTGGATGCATCTTCTTCTTCTCGTGTTCAGCTTAGCGACGTTCCTGTGGTGCGGCATTTTCGCGACGTAATTCCGGATGAGATTCTTGGTTTTCCTCCGAGGCGGGAGATAGACTTCAACATGGAGCTGGTGCCTGGCACAGCTCTAATTTCTCGTGCCCCATATCGTCTGGCGCCTGTGGAGTTGAGAGAACTCAAGGTGCAGTTAGATGATTTGCTGGAGAAAGGTTTTATCCGACCTAGTATGTCACCGTGGGGAGCGCCCATTTTGTTTGTGAAGAAGAAGGATGGCTCAATGCGGATGTGCATTGATTTTCGCCAGCTGAACAAAGCTACTGTCAAGAACAAGTACCCGTTACCGAGATTCGATGATCTGTTTGATCAGTTGCAAGGTTCTGCGGTATATTCGAAGATTGATCTGCGATCAGGGTACCATCAGTTGAGAGTGAGAGACCAAGATGTTGCAAAGACTGCGTTTCGTACAAGGTACGGATATTTCGAGTTTCTGGTGATGCCGTTTGGTTTGACTAACGCGCCTGCAGTATTTATGGATCTGATGAACCGGATTTTTAGAGAGTTCATAGACCAGTTTGTGATTGTTTTCATTGACGACATCTTGGTTTACTCGAAGACTCCGAGGGAGCATAAGGAGCACTTGGGAATTGTCCTGTAGAGGTTGAGAGAACAGCAGTTGTATGTTAAATTCTCCAAATGCGAGTTTTGGTTGGATCGTGTTGTATTTCTGGGTCATGTCATTTCAGCGAATGGCATTTCTGTGGATCCCAGTAAGGTTTATGCTGTTCTGAACTGGGAGCGTCCCAGGAATGTGTCTGAGATTCGCAGTTTCTTGGGTCTGGCTGGCTATTACCGTCGTTTTATCGAAGGATTTTCTAGTATAGCAAAGCCGATGACTCAACTGACGCAGAAGGACAAGAGGTTTGTGTGGACTGAGCAGTGCGAGAATGCTTTTCAACTGCTCAAGGAAAAGTTGACTACTGCACCTGTGTTGGCTCTGCCGTCCGGTTCAGGTGGTTTCATGGTTTGTTCTGACGCTTCGCTAAATGGATTGGGCTGTGTTTTGATGCAGAATGGTCGAGTCATTGCGTATGCCTCGCGGCAGTTGAAACCGCACGAGACTCGTTATCCAGTACATGATTTGGAGCTTGCAGCGGTGGTTTTTGCGCTAAAGATCTGGCGTCATTACCTGTATGGCGAGCAGTTTGTGGTGTATTCGGACCACAAGAGTTTGCAGTATTTGTTTTCGCAGCCTGACCTGAACATGAGACAACGTCGTTGGATGGAGCTGCTAAAGGACTTTGATTGCGAGATTAAGTATCAGCCTGGGAAGTCGAACGTAGTGGCCGATGCTTTGAGCAGAAAGGCTAGTGAGATGCTTGCGTCGTTGTACATCTCTAAGGATCAGGAGCATCTTAACACTACGGGTTGGAGATTCTACCCGGCTGAGGATTGTGTGGTGGTTTCTTCTTTCCAAGTAGAGCCACAGATTGTTTCTAGTATTCGAGCAGCTCAGAGGACTGATCCGTCTATCCACGAGTTAAAGTTGAAGGTCAGTGCTGGCGAACTTGAGGACTATTCTATCTCTTCCTATGGTTGTTTACGTTTCCGGGGTAGGTTGGTTGTGCCCAATTTGATTCATTTGAAGGAGGAGATCCTTCGAGAAGCGCACTATAGCAGACATAGTGTTCATCCTGGTGCACGGAAGATGTACCATGCGTTGAAGCCGCACTTTTGGTGGGCTGGCCTGAAGAGCGATGTTGCTGGTTTTGTCGCTCGTTGTTTAAACTGTCAAATGGTTAAGGTCGAGAGGATGAGACCCGGTGGTCTGCAGAGTTTGGAAGTGCCCCAATGGAATTGGGAGCACATTGCTATGGATTTCGTGACGCATCTGCCTCGTTCTAGCAGAGGATGCGATGCTATTTGGGTGGTTATAGACCGAATTTCGAAGTCTGCACATTTTATTCCCTATGGGATAACCTTCTCGTTGAAGAAAATGGCGAAGCTGTACGTTGATTTTGTGGTTAGACTTCACGGTGTGCCTGTTTCGATTGTTTCCGACCGAGATCCGCGGTTTACTTCCAGGTTTTGGAAGAGTTTGCAAACAGCTTTGGGTACCAGATTGGCGATGAGCACCGCATATCACCCCCAGACAGATGGCCAATCTGAGAGAACTATCCAGACGTTGGAGGATATGTTGCGAGCTATTGTGTTGGATTTTGGTGGTAGCTGTCAAGACGCGTTGTCTTTAGTAGAGTTTTCCTACAATAACAGCTATCAGGTGACGATTGGCATGGCACCGTTTGAGGCTTTGTATGGTAGAAAGTGCAGATCGCCGGTATGTTGGAAAGAAGTGGGGGAGAAGCAGCTATCTGCCCCTGACTTTGTGCAGCAAATGAAGGATCATGTGGATCTAGTTCGACAACGGATGAAGGCTGCCCAGGATCACCAAGCCAGTTATGCGAATAAGAGGCGTCGACCTCTGGAGTTTCAGGTTGGTGATCATGTTTTTCTCAAAGTTTCTCCGTTTCATAGTGTTATGCGCTTTGGACACAAGGGAAAGTTAGCCCCTCGTTACGTCGGACCGTATGAGATTGTTGAGAGGATTGGCCCTTTAGCGTATCGGCTGTTGTTGCCGCCAGAGTTGTCTTCTCTTCATGACGTCTTCCATGTTTCCATGTTGAGGAAGTACGAGCCAGATCCGTCTCATGTGCTTAGGACTGGAGAGGTTGAGTTAGATCAGTCGTTGAGCTATCAGGAATACCCCTTGCACATCCTAGGCAGAAAAGAGAAACAGTTGAGGAATAAGACCATTCCGTTGGTAATGGTACAATGGAGCAAACATGGTAGGGAAGAAGCTACTTGGGAGCTGGAAGAAAAGATGCAGCGCGAGTGGCAGCATCTATTTGAGTAGCTGTTGAGCTAAATTTCCAATAATTTGTAGCTTTTGGTTGTATTATCTTCCCTAGTTGTTGTTAATTGGTTGCTCAGTTATCTTGAACGAGTAGAGATCTGGTTGTGAGATCTGGTCTTGTTGTGTTTTTGTGAAGTCTGGTAGCGTGTTTGTATCCAGCCGCTGCTTTATTTTGTTTGTTGAGGGAAAAACGATAGCGTTTTGATAAGTTGGATACGGAACCGTTTGGATTAGTTGCTGGGTCAGATTTCACATTTTAAGCAATTCTGGAAGTTTTTGTATTTTTGAGTAGAGATCTGGTTGTGAGATCTGGTCTTGTTGTGTTTTTGTGAAGTCTGGTAGCGTGTTTGTATCCAGCCGCTGCTTTATTTTGTTTGTTGAGGGAAAAACGATAGCGTTTTGATAAGTTGGATACGGAACCGTTTGGATTAGTTGCTGCGACGTTTTGGATATTACGACTGGTACCAGCTGAGAGCAAACGTCAACGATGGTCAACTCTACTGTAGCTTGCGTCTGGTTATTTTGTGGGAGAGCTAGCGTCTGGATGACATAGGTTGTGCGTCGTCGTTTTGGTTAGCGCTAAGGAATCCAGACGAGGGGTTAGCGACCAGCTATTGGGTCTGTGCGACGTCGTTTACGTAAGTTGGAACGCAGCGTTTTGATGCAACGTCTGGTACCAGCTTTTGGTTTGTGGAGCATCCATCATTGGGTTGTACAGCTTTTGGGTTTGAGGACCAGTCGCAAGTAGCGAGTGACGTGTCACTTTGCGACGTCGTTTTGTGTTGTTGAGATTTATTAGTTATGGGATTCAGCAGCTGTTGGTTGTTGCAACTGCTGGTTGAGATTTTAGTAGCGAAACTGCTGGTTTTGTCGGTGGGCATGCTTAACCAGATTTCAGCCATTGCGAGTTATATTTATAGGAAGACTTGGTCTTTGATTTGAGATACCAGATCCCATACTTAGCGAAATATTCTCTCGATTGTCGACCTCTGTTCTTCGAACCCTAGTACTGTTCACCATTGATTTTATCCGATGATTCCCGTCGTTTCCGGCCATTGTTTGATACGTTTGAGGTAGCGTTGGACTCCTCTCGAGAAGCTCTTCCATCCTATACCAATTTTGGAGGCTGTTGTGGGCTGGAGCAGAAGCACGAAGTTGCTGGTTTAGCTCGTGCATTTCGTAGTTCAGGTAGAACTTCGTTAATTCGATGAGATCTTGTTCCTAGCCTAGAATTGAGCTTCCTGTTGAGTTATTGTGTAGGATGATAGCTGGTTGAGTGTGTGTAGCTCCTAGCGTGCTTTCTGTGTATTAGTGTCCCTGTGATTTATGCCCTGTGTGCTTCAACAGGTTGATATCCAGATTTCTCGGGACCTTTGCTTGTAATAATTGTTGCACAGAAAGTATAAGGTACGGATCTGAGCTTGATGTAGCTGGGAATTGGCGTGAGATTTAATTTTAGATGGCTGCTGGTGCTTTGTCGTGGATGTTGCTGTGTGCATACGTGATTGTTGTTGATTTTAGCTTCTATGTTTATGCATACACGCATTTCCCATATTGCATTCATATTTCTTTTGCAGCCATTGCTTTGTATCTCGTTGTATTGCTGTTGTTTCTTACCAGGATGCGAGGGCGAGCGGCAATACCGCACTCTCATATCCCTGCTGGGATCTGTTAGCCACCATGCGCCGAGTGGTTAACTACCACAGTTCTTGGGCGAGGCAACAACAGGTTGAGTTGTTTGTTGCATCTGGTATTGGGGTGTAGTGTCAAGGCGAGTGGCTCATTACCACACTTTGAACACACCCCGTGGCCACTGATTCGTTACTGATCTTGTGGAGCTATGTTTGAGTTCCTTGGCTCCCTGTTCGATTGTAGCCTTCAGCTGTTATCCGGTGTCTCATGCATAGCATCTGCATTTTATCTTATGCATTTCCTTTAGCTGTTTCAGTTGCTCTCCGTACTGGGGTTTGACCCTATGTCCCTCTGGGGCTTGGTTGTTTTCTCTGTTTGTGTTGTTTTCAGGGAATCCAGGTTTTACCGCTGGTCGTGGTTTTAACCCAGCTGGTGGCGCCCCAGGAGGTGGTTAGAGTATCCAGTGGAGTATAGCATATTTATATGTATCAATATAGTTAGCCAGGGGATGCCCTGTGCTTTGGTGTTGTATTATGTTGTTGGAGTCTGATACATGTTGTTGTTGCTGTTGTTATGCTATACTGTTGGTTGTTTTTATAAACTGGGATATATTTTGAGTATCGCGGTATTTTAAATTATATTGTTTAAACCGTCAGGCCAAAAGCGAAAATTTTACCCGCTTTTTGATAGCTTCCGCATGTGTTTGCGTGTTTTTACTCTGTTAGGCCTGACACCTTTGTTACCTCAACCAAAGTCTGTTTTCCCTTATCCTCAGGGGCAATCTTTGGAAGATGTCGGGTGAGCCAATTCACATTGTTGAGTTAAGCGTGCAAGGGTGAGAACAGTACTGGGATGGGTGACCTCCTGGGAAGTTCTCGTACGTCAAGCTGCTGACGTTTTGCCGCTTGATCTGGTTGGCCATGTGGGCTATAAAAGTGTGATGCCATATCTTAACGGGTAATACTATCTCTGCCGAAGATAGGGCCGGTGGTAGGGGAAGGGTAAGACTGATCTCTAAGGGAATTGAGACAGCACCAGCAGTTAGACACGCACCTCCCCTGACTCATGGGCCTAACAGCCCAACCCTAACGCACATAATAGGTGCACTCTACGCTGCCACATTATAAGGAAATAAAGTTGTACCTTGGCTAACAGCTATAGCTTTTGGCCTAGTGGTAAGCGCTTGATCCTGACGTTACGCCGCTTGATCTGGTTGTCCATGTGGGCTGTAAAAGTGTGATGCCAGATCTTAACGGGTAATACTATCTCTGCTGAGGATAGGGCCATCGGTAGGGAAACGGTAAGACTGATCTCTAAGGATATAGAGACAGCACCAGTAGTTAGACACACACCTCCCCTGACTCATGGGCCTAACAGCCAACCCTAACGCACATAATAGGTGCACTCTGCGCTGCTACATTATAAGGAAATAAAGTTGCACCTTGGCTAACAACTATAGCTTTTGGCCTAGTCGTAAGCGCTTGATCCTAACACACATCCCTGATCTGAATGCCCTGGCTCCACTTATCTTTGTCAACGGCTCTATTGTAGTTACTGAAGGAGGAGTGCATCCGCTGGAAGTTGCAGTAATATTTCTTCCAGAGATAAAGACTCGCCATCGGAGAACTGTGTGTACTCAGCTGCCTTTGGAGTAGGCGTTGGAACAGCTTGAGCCACTGGTGCTAATACTTGAATAACTTTCTTCAATGGCAAAGTATCCTCAGAATCTAAATCCTCTGCCAGAATCAGTTTGCGCTTCGAAGGTCGCATTATTTGACTAGGTATGGCTGCCACCACAGTAGGAAAAGATGTGACAGATGAAGTTGCTCTCCAAACTATCGTTTGATTTTGCTTTATTGCTGGGTCAACAGTAGCAACGGATGTGTGGCGCATAGCTGCCAGACGTTTGGCTTTTATAGCAGCAGCTTTGGATTCTATCTCCTCATTTTCGCTTCAGCTGCTGCCTCTTCAGCTTATTTTGTATTCACCTTCAAACGCTGTGCTGGAGAGGGTCTGTTTTTGGCAATGTACGTGCCAACAGATTTCACAGATAGATCTTCAATAAGGGAAGGGCCTTAGATTCTCCCAGTCTTATCCCGTGTACGCCCTCCAGCAGTAGGCTTATATGCACAGCAAAACCAGACGTCATCTTGGTCGATGGGACGAACATCGCCTTCAAAATCCAGAAAAGGATTTTTGCTCCAATTGATTATGACACCACCACACATTATTGCCACCATCATATCGAAACTTCCTTGGATAAATGCGTCAAACGACCCAGCTTTTTGGCAGTGAGGGCATTGGCTATAATATCGTTTTGCAGACGATATTCCACCTTCATCTCCCTCTTTTTGCAAGAACTCTGTACTGTCATGCTTGAGTCAGAGAACTCCATCTTCATCTGAGTGACCGTCCTCATGGGCAACTCAAATATCACCACAAGCCCCTCAGTGGGCAACTGAAAAACCATAAAATATCTCCTCTGTAAGAACCACTGCTGAACCTCAGACTGTTTTGACCACAATGTTTCGCTCCAGTTTAGCGTTGGCGAAAAAATCCTGAAGATACTCGTCGTAGACCGCCACCGAGCACCCCAAGAAGCCTTTGAGTTCAGACGACTCCAGAGCTTTGAATACCTTCAGCATTCCCCCACTAGGAAGGTTGGGAACTAAATCAAAGTTGACTTGGAAAGCATTCTGAATGAATACAAGGACCAATGCTGTCGGATTGCTTGAATGTGTGAGAGATTTTCTGCAAGAGATTAGGAAAAGGAAAATTTAGTACTGGTAATTGAATATTATGAGAAGAAGAACCATAAATAGAAGTTGAAATGGTGGAGAACAATATTGGTTTTCGTCTTCGTACACTAACAACACACGTGTCAGTCATCGAGTGACGGGTTTTTATTGTTAAAAGGACACTTGTAAAATATATAGATACGCAATAAAAAGGAAAAAAATCTGCCATTTTTAGAAAATAAGCACAACCATTTATAATAAATATATCAACGGAGGATGATCAGATCAGATCTGGGATAATCATCAGCTGTATATGTGCGTAAACTGAATTCGTTCAGCCCACTCGCATTCAGTTGACTGTAAGTGTTGGATCTATTACAGATCAGAATCTTAATTTTAATTAACACAAAACCTGCTGTTATTTTACTAACGATTTATACTAAGTGCGCAGGAACCATATCGGAAGCGAGCTGGTACAGAGATAGAAGCGAGATGGATGAAGAGAAATGTAGCAGCTCAGCAGCGAGTTGGAACAAAGCATTGTAGCAATCGAACCAAGAGCAGATTGAGAATATGTCCAAGCTAGAACAGTGACGAGATGACCAAGCTGGTCTAGTAGAGGATATCCAAGCTGGTACAGTGAGAGGACTCCCGATCTGATCCAGCAGAGTATAACCAGATCGTAGAGGACACCCAAGATGGTTCACCAGATTGGATCAAAAGCAGGTTCAGATCAGCATTGAAATGTAGAACATTCTAGAGAGAGCTGAGTTACAATGTTCAGAACAGTGCTATAGTTGAGTGTTGGGGATCCGGATCCGCCCCCCGGCAAGGCAGCGGAAGAACGAAGAAAAAAGGCCGGGAGACGATCAATACGAAAACAACAATTCAATAATCGTCATACATAGGACGTTCAAAACGAATACCTTGCTGGCACTTGTGCCTGGCTCCAACCGGTATTACAAGAACCCGGCTCTTCTCGGTAGATTGTGGTAGATAATCGCCAATCCGGTCCATGACCAGAACCGAGACTCCTTCATCAGGCTGCACTAGAAGCACTGACGAATTCTGCACGAACGGATTCTCCTCGTCGAACTGGCCGGAAACAAATTTCCGGCGAAGATTGGCGGCGGCGGCGGCGGCGGCGGCGGCGCGTGGGCGGCGGCGGCGGCGGCTTGTTTGAGAGAGGAGGGGCGGCGGTTTTGTGCTAGGGTTAGGGTTTGCAAATTGTTGTGTTAAGTGTTATGAAGCCTTCTAATTAAATAGATTAAGTGGTAGGCTTGGACCGGCCCAACGGGCCCGGGTCCAACAGTGAACATTCAGTTCATCTCCATCACCGAGACTTCATCGCAACTCCGATCGCCGATCAGATCAGACCGATCGACTCAGTTTCCGAAACAGAATACAATGATCTGAAAAACCATTTTTCAGAACCCCAGTGCAAAATGACCGTTTTGCCCCTCAACAGCGGGAAACCCCGGTTTGACCCCTGTTGACTTTTAGGAAGTCGCACTTTCCGAAATCCTCCCCTACCTTATTAATAAATTCAAAAATTTTGAGAAGTGGAGTGTATTTTTAATTCTCGAAAGTTTTAAGTTTTTGATATAGCATTTAAATAAAAAAATATGAGATCGCAAGTTCTTAAATAGAAGGCCACCACATCCTCTACGTATTTATAATCAAACCCAAACAATTGAGCCGAGAGTTCTTTAAACAGCAATCCACCATATCTCCCAACGTATTAATCACAAAAAAAAAAAAAAATTGAGCAGAGAGTTTAGGGAGCTAAGGGCCGACACTACTGTTGGGGATCCGGATCCGCCCCCCGGCGAGGCAGCGGAAGAACATAAAACAGGTGCCGGGAGACGATCAATACGAAAACAACAATTCATAATTGTCATACATAGGGCGTTTAAACGGGTTACCTTGCTGGCACTTGTGCCTGGCTCCAACCGGTATTACAATAATCCGGCTCTTCTCGGTAGATTGCGGTAGATTATCGCCAATCCGGTCCACGACCAGATCCGAGACTCCTTCGTCAGGTTGCACTAGAAGCGCTGACGAGATCAGCACGAACGAATACTCCTCGAAAAACTAGGCCGGAACGGTTTCCGGCGAAGTGGCGGCGGCGGCGGGCGGCGGCGGGCGGCGCACGGCGGCGGCGTGAGTTGGGAAGGGAGGGAGGCGGCTACTATAGCTAGGTATAGGGTTTTGTTGTGAGTTAGTTAAGTTAATCAAGTCTCTTAATGCATTTAAATACATAAGTGTAGGAATTGGACCGGCCCAACGGGCCCGGGTCCAACAATGAACATTCAGTTCATTTCCACCACCGAGACTTCATCGTAACTCCGATCGCCGATTAGATCGTACCGATCGACTCAGTTTCCAAAACTGAATAATATGATCTGAAAAACCATTTTTCAGAACCCCAGTGCAAAAAGACCGTTTTGCCCCTCAACAGCGGGAAACCCCGGTTTGACCCCAGTTGACTTTTAGGAAGTCGCACTTCCCAAAATCCTCTTCTCGTGCTCAACACATTGAGCTGAGTATCCGTGCGGGAATCTCGAATCTAGTACTTGTGTGACCCTCAATGGTTCAGGGATACAGCTAGCCGTGGGCCCACAACCATTGTGGCTCCGGAATCATAATTCCGGACTTGCCTAACGGATCATGGTAAAGCGTCTAGCAACATCGCCCCATGATCCCCTAGGTATCACTGATAGTGCCTGCAAGAACCAGTCGGTCGTGGTTAGCGTACAGTACGGTCCTTTCAATCCATATATCCCGATCAGATCAACGACCATTGGTAAATCGAGAGTCGCTATAGATCCGATAGCTATGCATACATCTTGGAGATCGAATAGTGACATCGCGAGTGTAACTAGGTAAACACATTTACCTAAAACACTTCTAGTACTCTGGCCAGAGATTTATACACTATTATCCCCTCAGATAGCATAGGATATCCACGCATGTCTGCGAGCGGTGAATCCTCGACAACGATGCATCGACTCTTGCATGCATCGGGGTCTCACCCAATCCCGACGCCTTATGACCCCAAGTGAGTCGCCAAACGGGTCAAAGTGAGACGCCTATCATGTAGAGTCTCAATGACGTTTCGAGTCGTGAGGACTAATCAGTACAACCAAGACCTCGGACATATCCACTCGACAAATGGTAACCACTTGGAAAGTCCGAACGAGGGTAGTTCGATAGATCACCAGGTCACTATCTATCTGCATGCTCAGAACATCACAATGTTCCCTACCAATGAAACATGGTACTTTGCATCGCAGAAACTAGTCTCGAACTCGGGCGGCCTTATCCTCATTTTGACGGCCCAATCGACTAGGAACATGTTCAGAATACACAGCGACTATTAGATGTGTTTCATGATAGCCGTCATACCCACTATCACATCTAACATACACTTAGGTGTATTCTAGGTCTTTACTCAACGCAATTGTAAATCATTACACACATAATGAAAGTAAAGAACGCCATACAGGTAAATGCGAATATCATATATAAAGACTGTTTGTACAAGAGTCTATAAAACCCACACGCCACAAGTTGGCTAGTTGGGCATCTACTATAACAATCTCCCACTTGCCCTAAAGCCAACTACTCATCAGGCGCAGACCCATTGTTTCGCGATGTTTTTCAAACAACGGTCCAGGCAAGGGCTTCGTAAGTGGATCAGCAACGTTGTCTGTAGAGGCGACTCTCTCAACTGCTATGTCACCTCTAGCCACAATATCCCGGATTATGTGGTATTTCCTCAGTATGTGTTTGGATCTTTGGTGAGACCTAGGCTCATTTGCTTGCGCAACGGCACCCGTGTTGTCGCAGTATACCGGGACTGGACCAACTCCATTAGGAATGACGCCAAACTCTTGGACGAAATTCCTTATCCAAACGGCCTCCTTAGCAGCAGCTGATGCTGCAATGTACTCAGCCTCAGTGGTTGAATCCGCGATGGTGTCTTTCTTGGAACTCTTCCAAGAGACATCACCACCATTGAGCATGAATACAAATCCAGAGTTTGATTTCGAATCATCCACGTCACACTGGAAGCTAGAATCAGTGTAGCCTTCCAGTCTCAGTTCACCACCCCCATAGACCATGAACATATTCTTAGTCATTCGCAAGTACTTAAGAATATCCTTCACGGCCTTCCAATGCAATTGGCCGGGGTTGCCTGGTAGCGGCTCGTGACACTCAGAGCATATGCGACATCCGGTCTAGTCGAGATCATGCCATACATAATACTACCTATAGCCGAGGCATATGGTACACGTGCCATACTCTCTATCTCTTCATCAGTCTTTGGACACATAGACTTAGATAGAGTGACCCCGTGGCACATAGGTAGGTGTCCTCTCTTGGACTCTTCCATAGAGAACCTCTTAAGTATGGTATCGATGTAGGTAGCTTGGGTGAGTCCGAGCATCCGTTTAGATCTATCCCGATAGATCTGTATTCCAAGAATATAGGATGCTTCACCCATGTCCTTCATCGAAAATCTGCTAGACAACCATACTTTAGTTGAATGCAACATTCCTACATCATTCCCAATGAGTAGAATGTCATCAACATAAAGCACTAGGAACGTCACAGCGCTTTTAACTATCTTTTTATAGACACATGGCTCCTCGGGATTCTTGATGAAACCAAATTCCTTAATTGTTTCATCGAATCTCAGGTTCCAACTTTGTGATGCTTGTTTGAGACCGTAGATAGATCTCTGAAGCTTGCATACCTTATGCTCGCTTCCAACAGATGTGAAACCCTCAGGCTGCATCATATAGATCTCTTCCTTAATGTTTCCATTAAGGAACGCAGTTTTCACATCCATTTGCCATATCTCATAGTCGTACCATGCGGCTATGGCTAACAATATTATAATTGACTTGAACATTGCGACGGGCGAGAAGGTTTCATCATAGTCAACACCTTGCCTTTGAGTGTAACCTTTCGCGACCAGTCGCGCCTTGTAGGTCATTACCTTACCATCAGGCCCAAGTTTCCTCTTGTATACCCATTTGCATCCAATAGGAACAATTCCTTCGGGAGGGTTAACGAGAGTCCAGACTTGGTTTGCATGCATTGAGTCAAACTCAGACTGCATAGCTTCAAGCCACAAATTAGAATCAGCATCGGAAATTGCCTCCTTGAAAGTTCTTGGATCAGATCCAACAACTTGATCACCTTGATCATCTTCAAGGAGAAAACCATATCTCTCAGGAGCTCTAGGAATCCTTTCGGATCTCCTAGGTGCGACCATATCTGGTACTGGCTCAGTAGGTGCGGGAGATTCACTTGGTACTTCAATTGGTTCTTGAAATTCTTCGAGTTCTACTATTTTCCCCTTTCTATCAAGTAGAAATTCCCTTTCCATAAAGGTGGCATTCCTAGAGACAAACACTTTTGTCTCGCTGGGATAGTAGAAATAGTATCCAATGGAATTCTTTGGATACCTAATGAAGTAGCATAAGATGGATCTCGTATCCAGCTTATCTCCCACTGTCTGCTTCACGTAAGCAGGACATCCCCAAATCCTCATAAATGAGTACTTGGGTGGTTTGCCCATCCATATCTCATACGGAGTCTTGTCCACTGCCTTGGTGTGGACATTGTTCAACAACATTACCGCCGTTTCGAGCGCATAGCCCCAAAACAAGGTCGGAAGCTCAGTGAAGCTCATCATAGATCGAACCATGTTCAACAAGGTCCGATTGCAACGCTACCTCGGACTTATCCACTCGACAAATGGTAACCACTTGGAAAGTCCGAACGAGGGTAGTTCGATAGATCACCAGGTCACTATCTATCTGCATGCTCAGAACATCACAATGTTCCCTACCAATGAAACATGGTACTTCGCATCACAGATACTAGTCTCAAACTCGGGCGGCCTTATCCTCATTTTGACGGCCCAATCGACTAGGAACATGTTCAGAATACACAGCGACTATTAGATGTGTTTCATGATAGCCGTCATACCCACTATCACATCTAACATACGCATTAGTGCATTCTAGGTCTTTACTCAACGCAATTGTAAATCATTACACACATAATGAAAGTAAAGAATGCCATATAAAGGAATGCGAATATCATGTATAAAGATTGTTTGTACAAGAGTCTATAAAACCCACATGCCACAAGTTGGCTAGTTGGGCATCTACTCTAACACATTAAAACTGAATACAATAGAGCACATGGCATCCCCTGCTAACAATACTGATACATATATGCTATACGCTAATTGAGACACTCTAACCACCTCCTGGGGCACCACCAGCTGGGTCAACTCCACGACCAGCTGAGTAACCATGATAACCTGAAAACACACACAGGCAAACAACACCAGCCTCAGAGGCACAGGGGGTCAAATCCCAGTACGGAGAGCAACATAAAACAGAAAACGGAAAGCAACAGATAATATGTAAATTCTATGAATGAACAACTGAGTACAAACAAAAGGCTACAACCAATGGCAGGGAGCCAGAATCTCGAAGGCAACTTAAAGCTGATCACTGATCAAGATAGATAACAACGGATTACAGTGGCCACAGGGTGTGTGAGTATATGGGAGCTACCCACTCGTCTCAACACACAGTATCAGGTGCAAAACACAGCACTCAACCAGTTGTTGCCTAGCTCATGAGATGTGGGAGCTACCCACTCCGCTCATAGCGGCTAACAGATCCCAGCAGGGAGATGAGGTATACGGGAGTTACCCACTCGTCCTCAAAACAAGCACCCTGATACTCACAGATCAACACAACAAGGCACGACTTAAACAGATCTGAGCTCAATATGACAAATTCGTGTATGCAACAGATAAAATTTCCAACACAGAACATATACAACAATGCAAGACATACACAGCAGCAAGCATCGTCATCTATGCTCAATCCAAAGCTGTAAAACAAGCTCACATCCGTACCTCAAGTCTTCTGAGCTACAATTACCACAAAGCAGTCCCGAGCAACACAGATCTCACACCTGCTAAGCCAAACACAGATACTAGCTCAGGGATAGTAGCACAGAAACTACGAATTGGGAGCTACGAGCTCAACCAGATCTATCCTACCCTTCTAACACAATAGAAGGCTCTAAACGAAGCACAAGGTATGATCTTAACACTTGCCCAATGAGCTACCTGAATTGCAGAAGCAAAGCCACGCTTATGCTAACAGACCACAGAAGGGAGATGTCTTCGCACACCTCTCCAGCTTCACGCAAGCTTCCAAAAGCTGTACTAACCGAAGAGTTTTAGCAAGAGGAGTCCAACGCTACCACTATTACTTCAGTCAGAGCTGTCTACCGTCAGCAATCAGAGAAGATAAGGTTTCGTGAACAGTAGCTAGGATATCGCGATAGAATTTGCTATTGGGAAATATTCTAAGTGTCGAAACTGAATAATAAAGAAAGAAGGCAAAGTCCTCTATTTAAAAGGTCAAATCTGCTCAAATCGGAAGAACAGAACCCACCGACACTTAAGTCTCAAAACTAGTTTCCCACTCGGATCTGAATCTCACCTCAGATCTGACCTACGCCAAAGCAGATCCTGACTTACTCAAATGACGTCGCACAGAGTCCACTCTCGCATCTAGACACGTCACCCGTTACTCAAATCTGAAATGCTAAACAGCATCGCATCGCAACACTCATATCCTATCGAAATCTGAAGATCAACGCCTCAAATCTGAATCTTCGTCGCTAAAACAAATGCTGTCGTTCCAACTAATCCAAACGACGTAGTTTAGATACTCTCTACAGAAACCCTTTGGCTCACATCTAAACACCTACGATACCATATCTCATCACCACAACTGAGCGCTAATACCCAGCACTGACCAACACTCACATCTGATCAGTTCTCGCGGAAATACTCCAACTCTCCATATCTGTTTCAAGGACTTAAGTGAACCAGATAACTAAGCCAAGCGTACCAACTCAAAGCTGGCTCATCCAGATCTGTTCAAGACAAATATGGTCTATGCTAAACCCGATTAATTAACTCAATTAATCTTGTAAACTTTCCAGTCTCACATCTCTCCCCCACTAAAACAGGATTTCGTCCTCGAAATCAAACTCTAGATCAAGAGTTCAAGATAACTGGGAAAACAAACATAGGCAAACATCTACCGGGAAACAACAAAGAACAACTAACTACTGGAATCTGATACAACGCTTACTCAAACAGATGTGGCCACTCAAGCTGCATTTTCTCTTCAGCTCCCACATAGCTTTCTCTCTACCATGTTTGTCCACTGGACCATCACCAAAGGAATGGTCTTATCTCTTAGCTGTTTCTCTTTTCTATCCAAAATCTGAAAGGGATATTCAACATAACTCAAAGTCTGATCTAGCTATACCTCGTCAGTTCTCAACACATGCGAAGGATCTGGATCATACTTCCTCAACATAGATACATGAAAAACATCATGTAAGGAAGACAGATCTGGCGGCAACAACAGCCGATAAGCCAAAGGACCAATTATCTCAGCAATCTCATATGGTCCAACATAACGAGGAGCTAACTTTCCGTTGAGACCAAATATCATAACGCTGCGAAAAGGAGAAACTTTCAGGAAAACCAGATCACCAACCTGAAATTCTAAAGGTCTATGCCTCTTATTCGCATAACTAGCTTGGAGGCGCTTGATCCTAACAATTGGTATCAGAGTGAGGTCAGGGGTTCGAGTCTCCCAAGAAGAATTTTCTATACTTCTTGGGGGGGGGGATTGTTGAGTTAAGCGTGCAAGGATGAGAATAGTACTGGGATGGGTGATCTCCTGGGAAGTTCTCATACGTCAAGCTGCTGACGTTGCGCCGCTTGATCTGGTTGGCCATGTGAGCTGCAAAAGTGTGATGGATCTTAACGGGTAATGCTATCTCTGCTGGGGATAGGGCCGGCGGTAGGGGAAGGGTAAGACTGATCTCTACGGGAATTAAGACAGCACCAGCAGTTAGACACGTACCTCTCCTGACTCATGGGCCTAACAACCAACCCTAACGCACATAATAGGTGCACTCTGTGCTACCACATTATAAGGAAATAAAGTTGCACCTTGGCTAATAGCTATAGCTTTTGGCCTAGTGGTAAGCGCTTGATCCTAACACATATTCACGACATGATACATTGCATGCTGTATCCTTTTGCTGTATTATGCTGCTCTTCATACTGGGGTTTGACCCCATGTCCCTCTGGGGCTGGTTTGTTTTGTTTGTCTGCTTGTTGTTCAGGTCTCCCAGGTTATTCTGCTGGTCTTGAAGATGATCCAGCTGGAGATACCCTAGGAGGTGTTTAAAGTGTCCCAGTTAGCGTATAGCATATATGTATCAGTTCTATTAGCCGGGGAGTGTCCTGTGCTTTGTATATTCAATTTTTGTATTAGTTGACTGATACTTGTTTGATGTTGTACTGTTGTGTTATGGCTTTTAGCGTTGAGTATTTTTACTAACTGGGATATTTTGAGGTATCGTGGTATTTTAAAATTATGTTTTTCTTCGTCAGGCCAAAAGCGAAAAATTGTAGCCACTTTTTAAAGTGCTTCCGCTATGTTTTACGTGATTTAACTCTGTGTTGTGCACGAGGCCTGAAATTTTTGGTATCAGAGCTTAAACTGGGATAAGCTCGATTTATTTGATCACATGTGAGTCTAGGCACAGTAGTTGTTCTTTGGTTTGTGCTTGACTACTTGAATTACTTGCTTGTGTGCTTACCTTTGAGTGTCTTGTAGAGATGCCGCCTAGGAGAAGAGGTAGAGCTAGTAAGCAAGTGGTGGTTAATTTGAGGACTCCAGTTAGTGCTGATAGAGAGGATGCTTCTCAACCGAGTGTTCCTTTGGAATATAGTGAGAGTCAGCCTTCAGCCTTTCGCTCTCTTGCTAGTGCTGTCAACAGAGCGGTTGACTTGATGGAAAGCCTTGTAGTTGGGCAGACCCGAGTGCAGCAGTCGACAGGACAAAGTGTGGATCCTGTGCCATCTGGAACGTCGTCCTCCCAGCCTTCGGTGGCACCACAGTCTTTGAGTCGACAGAGGTTTAGACCCAGAGGAAGACGCTTTAAGAGATCCAATTCGAGTTCTTCGAGTTCTGGCGGTTCTAGTGGAGTGAGGACGAATGTGTCATACTGTGGCGCCCAAACCCTCATGGGAGTCACGGAATCAAAGGAAAAAGGAATAAAAGGAAAATAGAAGGGCTGAATAATAAATAGAACAAGCTGTATTGCCTTGCTCAAAATAAAAATCAAAGTACAACCGTTGGAGCCAAGAAGCTAAAAACAAATTTCAGTACAAGTTCAAAGTTCAAAATGCGAAGTCGCGATATTACAACTACTGAACTCTACTTTATTCATCTTTGTTGTAACGGATCTCAATACAGATTTGACTAAGATCAAAGAAAAAGAAAACAGCAAATACAAAATGAACATCGCGGAAACGCAGGCCTTCGATAAACACTAACACACCGCTACTGGTTCAAACTCCACCTCCCATTTGCTCCGGCGCTGACTCACCTGCACCAAGAAAGCTAGTGAGCCTAGGGGCTCAGCAAGCAAAACC
Organism: Dorcoceras hygrometricum; assembly: GCA_001598015.1. Taxonomy (NCBI): domain Eukaryota; kingdom Viridiplantae; phylum Streptophyta; class Magnoliopsida; order Lamiales; family Gesneriaceae; genus Dorcoceras; species Dorcoceras hygrometricum. The sequence continues at coordinate 42,994 of KQ992131.1, forward strand.
GAGGGTAACAAAGCACAATATGCAGGTATAAAACATAAGACATCACAGTTTAAAGGAAGTCATGAAGCATCATTCGTCGTAAACATCTGTTCTGGGAATAAGTTCAAATCCCAGCGTTAACATTTTTATTAGACTTATGGCTCAGAAGATCTACTTAGGTCCCATTGCACTCGATCGAATGACTACTGATATCAGTTACAATATGGTGAAATCTCACCCAATATGAAGGGAAACCAACCATCTCGTCAGCTGCTCACCCTTCCAATATGGACCATGTGTTATCTTTGCCATGAAATCAGTTACAATATGGTGAAATCTCACCCAATATGAAGGGAAACCAACCATCTCGTCAGCTGCTCACCCTTCCAATATGGACCATGTGTTATCTTTGCCATGAATCCTAAAGTCTGAACATTTTCTTATTTTAAACAACTTCTGGAATGAATTCAGATCTTAACATCAGGGTTCACTTCATTTTTGAATCATTTTCCATCTAAACATTTTTCACTGAGCATCCAGTTGAGACATAGGAAATCAGTTGTTGGGTTGAACGGTCGAAGGATACAACCAGTCGTTGGGGCAACCAGTTGTTGGGTACATGTCGATGGTCAACACAATTAATCGGGTCAACGGAGTAGTAGTAGAACAACCAGACGTTGGATAAGGACAATCAGCCGTTGAAAGAAAACCATACGTTGGATGTGAATCAGCAGTGAGACACTTAGGGGAAGGAATCAGTTGCAACATAGGAACCAGTCGCAAGCAACAGTAACCAGTCGCAAGCAACAGTAACCAGCCGCAAGCAAACCAGTCGCAAGCAAACCAGTCGCAAGCAACAGTAACCAGTCGTTGTGAACAGTAAATCAGCCGTTGGTTATGAAATGCAAGATGAACAGTAAACCAGCTGTTTGTTATGAAATGCAAGATGAACAGTAAACCAGCTGTTGGTTATGAAATGCGACGACTGATTGTAGAACTGGTATTACAACATCACGAATAACATCCACGATATCAGAATTAACCTATCAACCCAGATTTAGTTCTGGTTCGACTAGAATTTCCAACTTCATGGAGTCAAATTCAGACATTGCCATTCACCAGAGAGAAGAAGAACATCACAATTTACATGAGTTGAATCTGAAATGCTCAGCGTTTTAAAATCAACATCATCAACTTTGTAAAATACATTTGAGTTCCAAACATAATCCACTGTGAACCCGAACATTAAACATACGCTAATATCAGCAGAACATGAGCAAAGGCTGATATTAAACATAGCTTAGGCAAGAATCACGAAATGAAGCGAGAACAATACATATGCTTTCATGGCGTAGCAAGAATCAGATTTACTTGCCTCAATAAGAAGGAATCACGAGATACAGCAGATCACGAACAGAGAGTCTTCCCAAGCGCAACGATGAGCTTCCTATTTTCTTTGATGCAAAAATGGATATTTTCTTGCAAAGGAATGAACTTATAGTCCATGTACCATATGTTGGCGACAATGGCTGATCCGGATCCTGTTTCCCCGGGGGCGCAGCGGAAGTTAAAATTTTGCCCCGAGATACGTTCAATACATTAAAACTAATCAATAAACCATTCATAGGATGTTTATCGATTGTTACCTTGCTGGCGTTTAGGCGCCTGGCTCCAACCAGATTCACAGGGAATTCTGGCTCTTGAAATGTAGGCGGCGGTAGATCGTCTAATCAGGTCCAGGACCGGAAACGCGATTCCTCCGTCAGTCTGCACTATAAGATCTGACGGATTTTAGCACAAACGGATTCTCCTCGTCACGCTGATCGAAACAAGTCCGATCACGGAGTCACCGACGGTGGCGGCGCTTGGAGGTGGCCGGCGGCGGCGTGAGGTTTGGGAGAGGAGGGGCGGCCGATTTTTGGTCTAGGGTTGTGTTCAAGTGTTTTTATTAAAGCCCTAGGTCATATCAACATATAGACCTATGATGGGCTTGAACCGGCCCATTGGACTTGGGTCAGGCCCAGGTCCATATGAACATTCGGTTCATTTAAATCACTGCGGTTTCATCATAACTCCGATCGACGATCAGATCGGACCAATCGACTCAGTTTCCAAAACTGAATGTTATGATGTGAAAAACAATTTTTCAGATTATCTAGCCCAAAATAGCAGTTTAGCCCCTCAACTTCAGGAAATCGCAATTTGACCCCTGTTGACTTTTAGGAAGTCGCACTCCCCAAAATCCTCGTCCTATGCTCAAAACATTGAGCTCAGTTTCCGTGTGGGAATCATGAATCCAGTACTTGTGTGACCCTCAATGGTTCAGGGATACAGCTAGTCGTGGGCCCACAACCATTGTGACTCCGAAATCACAATTTTGGACTTGCCCATCGGATCATGGTAAAGCGCCTAGCAACATCTCCCCATGATCCCCTAGGTATCGCTGATAGTGCCTGAAAGAACCAGTTGGTCGTGGTTAGCGTACAGTACGGTCCTTTCAACACATATATCCCGATCAGATCAACGACCATTGGTAAATCGAGAGTCGCTAAAGATCCGATGACTATGCATACATCTTGGAGATCGAATAGTGACATCGCGAGTGTTACTAGGCAAACCCATTTACCTAAAACACATCCAGTACTCAGGCCAAAGATTCATACACTATTGTCTCCTCAGATAGCATAGGATATCCACGCACGAAAGCGAGCGATGAATCCTCGACAACAAAGCATCGACTCCTACATGCATCGGGACTCACCCAATCCCGCTGCCTAATGACCCCAAATGAGTCGGCAAACGGGTCAAAGTGAGGCGCCTATCATGTAGAGTCTCAATGACGTTTCGAGTAGTGAGGACTAATCAGTACAACCAAGACCTCGGACTTATCCACTCGACAAATGGTAACCACTTGGAAAGTCCGAACGAGGGTAGTTCGATAGATCACTAGGTCACTATCCATCTGCATGCTCAGAACATCACAATGTTCCCTACCAATGAAACATGGTACTTCACATCGCAGATGCTAGTCTCAAGCTCGGGCGGCCTTATCCTCATTTTGACGGCCCAATCGACTAGGAACGAATTCAGAATACACAGTGACTATTAGATGTGTTTCATGATAGCCATTATATCCACTATCACATCTAACATACACTATGGTGCATTCTAGGTCTTTATCCAACACAATTGTTAACATTATAATCATAATGAAGATAAAGAATGCCATAAATAATGCGAATTTCATAAATAAAGATTGTCATGTACAAGAGTCTATAAAACCCACACGACACAAGTTGGCTAGTTGGGCATCTACTATAACAGTTTGTGTAGTTGTTGTAAAGTTTTCTATTATTGGATGTTTGGCTCTGTTAGTTCAATAAACCGTTACAGAGACATTGTCGACCCCTTGTAGATATCGAGGAAATTCCAAAAGGATTTCGAGGATTGTTTCAGCGTGGTCTCAATACCAACAGTTTTGCTAAATTTTTGGATGATTTTGTTGAACAGCCTGAGGGACAGGTTTTTCCAGAAGACGAGTCTTTTTCTTCTGATGATTCGATAGTTTACCGTTCTCCTTATCATGATGCCGAACCCAATGTACAGTCCGCACCAGCTGTAGATATTGCATCAGTTCCTACAGATTCTGTTCGCCTTTCTCCACAAAATTCAGATATCTCCTTGCCTTCTCCGCATCAGAGTCCATCTACAGATTCCTCTATGCATTTTAATGCAGAAGACATTTCTTTGGGTACTGATACAGTTGTTGAACAGTTACTCTTACCTACTACTACTGCTCTTACTACAGATCTCAGTGAACAGTTTGCTCAGCTGCGGGCTTCTATTTCCCAGCTGTCCATCAAGCAATTGCAAACTCAAAGCAGCATTGGCAATATCCAGAACCATCTCTTATCCAGAATCGATGATCTTGAGAAAACCTCTGCCAACGCTCGTGTTGGTCCGTTTATAAATAAGGATCACTAAGAGATCAGCAGCAAGAGCGCGTTAAGTCCTCTCTTGGACTCTTCCATAGAGAACAGCTTAAGTATGGTATCGATGTAGGTAGATTGGGTGAGTCCGAGCATCCTTTTCGATCTATCCCGATAGATCTGTATTCCAAGAATATAGGATGCTTCACCCATGTCCTTCATTGAGAATCTACTAGACAACCATACTTTAGTTGACTGCAGCATTCCTACATCATTCTCAATGAGTAGAATGTCATCAACATAAAGTACAAGGAATGTCACAGCGCTTTTACCTACCTTTTTATATACACATGGCTCCTCGGGATTCTTGATGAAACCAAATTCCTTAATTGTTTCATCGAATCTCAGGTTCCAACTCCTCGATGCTTGTTTGAGATCGTAGATCGATCTCTGAAGTTTGCATACTTTATGCTCACTTCCTACAGATGTGAAACCCTCAGGCTGCGTCATATAGATCTCTTCCTTAATGTTTCCATTAAGGAACGCAGTTTTCACATCCATTTGCCATATCTCATAGTCGTACCATGCTGCTATGGCAATTAAGATTATAATTGACTTGAACATTGCGACTGGTGAAAAGGTTTCATCATAGTCAACACCTTTCCTTTGAGTGTAACCTTTCGCGACCAGTCGCGCCTTGTAGGTCAATACCTTACCATCAGGCCCAAGTTTCCTCTTGTATATCCATTTACACCCAATAGGAACAATTCCTTCGGGAGGATTAACAAGAGTCCAAACTTGGTTCGCATGCATTGAGTCAATCTCAGACTGCATTGCTTCAAGCCATAAACTAGAATCAGCATCGGAAATCGCCTCCTTGAAGTTCTTGGATCACATCCAATAACTTGATCACCTTGATCATCTTCAAGGAGGAAACCATATCTTTCAGGAGCCCTAGGAACCCTTTCGGATCTCCTAGGTGCTACCATTTCTGGTACCGGCTCTTGAGGTGCGGGAGGTTCACTTGGTACTTCAGTTGGTTCTCGAACCTCTTTGAGTTCTACTATTTTGTCTTTTCTATCAAGTAGAAACTCCCTTTCCATAAAGGTGGCATTTCTAGAAACAAACACTTTTGTTTCGTTGGGATAGTAGAAGTAGTATCCAATAGAATTCTTTGGATACCCAATGAAGTAGCACAAGATGGATCTAGTATCCAGCTTATCTCCCACTGTCTGCTTCACGTAAGCAGGACATCCCCAAATCCTCATAAACTGAGTATTTGGGCGTTT
>KQ992178.1:4072-15248 GCA_001598015.1 Dorcoceras hygrometricum
GCCTGCATCATCACTTGTCATTGTTAAGCATTTATATAGTTCATCTAAAATTTTTAAAATGTTTGGCTCTTTTATTAGCAAAATAACAACTTTTTAATAACCATGTTTTTACCATTTTAAAACAAGCCATTTTCCTTCCAAACTTTTATCACTTTTAACATTTGGATTAGCAACTTTAAGCATCATATGCACAACAAATATGAGCATATTCTACACAATTATTCACACAATTATTCAAATTTTGTCCTATATACACAACCACCAAAATTATTTAATCAACCACCAAAATTATTAAGCTAACCACCACATGTTTTCTTTAAACATCACATGGCATGGCTGAATGCATATACAACACACAACCAGGACAACACATGCAAACACTATCAATTTCCAAGTTTTAGCTCTCTCCTCTCTCCCCATATGCGTGTGCCTCCATTATTTTTAGACTTGAAGTCTTCTCTCCTTCTCTCTTGTATTTTCCTTCACTTTGTAGCTCAATTATCCTTTTTCAAGCTTGGTGTGGTGTTCCTTGTCTTCCTCCCAGCCTGCATCATCACTTGTCATTTTTAAGCATTTATATAGTTCATCTAAAATTTTTAAAATGTTTGGCTCTTTTATTAGCAAAATAACAACTTTTTAATACCCATGTTTTTACCATCTTAAAACAAGTCATTTTCCTTCCAAAATTTTAGCACTTTTAACATTTGGAGTAGCAACTTTAAGCATCATATGTACAAAAAACATGAGCATATTCTACACTATTATCACACAATTGTTCAACATTTATATAGTTCATCTAAAATTTTAAAATGTTTGGCTCTTTTATTAGCAAAATAACAACTTTTTAATACCCATGTTTTTACCATCTTAAAACAAGTCATTTTCCTTCCAAAATTTTAGCACTTTTAACATTTGGAGTAGCAACTTTAAGCATCATATGTACAAAAAACATGAGCATATTCTACACTATTATCACACAATTGTTCAACTTTTGTCCTATATACACAACCACCAAAATTATTTAATCAACCACCAAAATTATTAAGCTAACCACCACATGTTTTCTTTAAACATCACATGGCATGGCTGAATGCATATACAACACACAACACACGACAACACATGCAAACACTCTCAATTTCCAAGCTTTAGCTCTCTCCTCTCTCCCCATATGCGTGTGCCTCCATTATTTTTAGACTTGAAGTCTTCTCTCCTTCTCTCTTGTATTTCCCTTAACTTTGTAGCTCAATTATCCTTCTTTCAAGCTTGGTTTGGTGTTCCTTGTCTTCCTCCCAGCCTGCATCATCACTTTGGTTGTAAGTATTTACAAGAAAGGCAACTACAAAGCTTTCCTCTATGCACTTTTCAAGTTTATGTACATATGTGTGTTTATTTATGTTATGGTGACTTGATGAATCTATTTTTGATCCATATCATACTGTTTAATGTCATTCATTCATGTATTTTGCAGCCTAGTTCAGTTCTGGACTTTTGGTGAAGGAGAGGAGTTGAAAGGATAGAGTTTGGGTTGTGTAGAGTTTGTGGCTCTATGCCCTTCTCCACTTTGGTTTCGGGTTGAGACATGCTTAGTCCATTCATGGCTGGAAACAGCCTTTGGATAGATCATGGGGGTGCCTTGGAGGCTGAGGAGGCAGAAGAAGGTTAAGGCCGATTGGCGTACGAGTGAGTTTGCGTTTGTGTTGTCAAGGGTGGCTCTTGAAGGGAGGAGAAGTCTAGTATGGATTAGGTTTTGTTTCAAAGGGGTTAGGAAGAGTCCTAAGGGTCATCCATGGGCTTTTTGAGGGGTTGGTCAGGTGCTGGAGTCAAGGGAATGGCTGGTTCGAAGTTGTGTTTCTAGCATCTCCCAGATGAGTCCCTGTGCGCGATCAGTAGGGTTACGAGCGTCGGTGTGGTCACGTAAGATATCATTTTTGTATTAGATTTTTCCAATAGCTAGCCCATCGAGTTAGGGTCACGTGGGTCCAAATTTGGGGTGATAGTTAAGAAGTGGATTTTTAATGATTTTTACGATCTTGTCGCGCAGAGCGATTCCTCTTGGAGCATTTTCGGGAAAGTTGAGAGTCTTAGGGGCTGCCAAAATTTATGAATGATTTTATTTGATGTTTTAAGAATATTATGAACTGTTTTTAAGTATTTTCAGAATTTATGATATTTTTGAACATTTTATGAAATTTAAATGCCTAGAAAATGATTTTTAGCATGTTTGACTATTTAAAGTGCATATGTTTACTTTTGAAGTATTTATGGGTAGAATGTTCATGAGGTTATGAAATTTATTTATTTATTGAGGATTTGAGAAATTTATGTGAGGCAAGAACGAGGAAAAATGACTTTTGAACGATGAGACTTGATTGTGATTCTTCTATGACGGATATGGGGTCGGGAGACGTTCCGCTTGCCATATCAAAATGACTCGGCTTCAGATAAATACTGGAGTGCCTTTCCAACTGACGGGTCTGGGCTTCAGATAAGTACTGGAGTGTCTTTCCAACCTAGTACTAGTATTTATTAGCTTGATCAAACGACATGAGGTTGAGGGAACACAGTCGAGGAACGAAATTCACGAGGAATTCCGAAAATTTAATGAGTGTTAGTATTTTAAATAAATATATATATATATGCAGCCACACTTTCTGCTATAAGCTTGGTGTTGCGCCGTGCGATTGCGGGTGTGCCATGGTGTGCATAGTCATGCGTGCTGGGAGGGGCGAAGGGCTAGTGGGGCGTCCAGGTTTGATCGTCGTGGCTATGGCATGTGCGGGTGCGCTCGGCAACGTGTGCGAACAAGGTACATGTATGATCCCGGGACGTGCCGCAACGACGACATATAACTTTCGTGATCTCTGGAAGGACATGTATTCCCACATGTCGCATTGTCCTCCAATCGTTTGCCACCTCGCCCTGTCCCATTTTTCTTCTTCCCTCGCATGCAACGTTTCAAAAAAAAGAATTTCTTCTTGCTCCAAAGTCGTGTGTGTGCGCGAGTTCTTATGGTGGTTTTATTTGGTTAGAAGTTTATGGGAAATTATTTGAATACTCTTATTTTGAGGAAAAGTGTTTTGAGGTTTTAATTGATTTGTGACAAAGTTATGACTGATTATTACGGGCGTGTGGATGCCGATCGACGGGTCGGAGTGTCCCGTCAAATTATTACGGGCTTGTGGATGTCGGTCAACGGGTCGGGGTGCCCCGCCAACTTGACTGATTACGGGCGTGTGAATGTCGGCCTTCGAGTCGGGGTCTCCCGCCAATTTTGGATCCATATATGCTAAACTAAGCGATTATGACTGATGAAGGGAGGAAATTTCTGAGCCACACTTCGTAAAAGAGATTGATGAATAGTTAAGGGATTTTAATTGATGATATCTCTTTTTATTCGAAAATGGGTTGCCTTGGGTTAATGGAAATTTCCTGAAGGAGGGTATTTAGAGACCTTTTTATTTGAGTAGTTGATGAAATTATTGTTATTTTATTAAAAAAAATAGTTTATACACGTGCATCATTATCTATTATTCGTTATTATCGGATTTACTTGTTGGGCCCTATGCTCACTAGATTTCATTGATGTAGGCGATGACGATTAGGTGATGAGGGTTTGACGAGAGCATGGTCGCGGTGAGATGGCGCTTATATATGGACACGTTTCTTCCACAGTTAAAAATTTTACAAGATTCATTTTATTTCCATCCTTTGAGAATAAATCTACTTATGAGCGTCTTGTTGAGTTCTATACGTTTCGTGATTTGATGTTTATGATAACGCCCGATTGAATAGACTTTTATGATTTATTTAGTATTCTAAATATTTTTAATTTTTTTAAAAAAAATATTTTACTCGTGTTTTCATGTAAAAGTTCAGGCTTTTTACTGGATGACTCTGAGGTTGACATAATACTGGCTAAGAATCCTTGGCAGCCTCTCTTCATAAGTTTCCTGGTCTGAATGCAGGATATCAGTCATGCAACTGATTGTGCTTAGATACCTCAAAGTAAGCGATTTCTCACTGGGCAGTCTAATCAACACTGTCCTTTGGCAGAAATCAATCGAAACACTATTCGCGGTCAGCCAAGCCATGCCAGAACGTCAAACTCTGTCATTGGCAAGACAATAATATCTACTCGAACAAGGTTCCATTGTAATCTAAGCTCCACGTTCCTAACCTGTTGAGTAGATAGCATCTCCTTTAGTGACGGGACTATAAAGCTGTACCTCAGGTTCAACTGCTCAGATGTGATACCTCTTTGCTACAAGAACGATTTTGCAATAAATAAGTGTGTAGTCCTGCCCGAGAATATATTTTTCATGTACCAACAGTAGCACTATAGTCGTCAATAATCTTTTAATCCACTACTATAGCCATACTAAGCCAACACAAGGTTCGAAATTCATACACATAATACATGAAAGAATGCCACAAAATATTCATTTAATTCGTGAAAGCTCAAGATGGTTTAAGCTTGGCATCTCTAATTATTATATAAAAAAAGGCTGAAATAATTTAGAATGTAATTAGCGTAGCGTCTGGATCTATATGCTCAGCCTGAATCACAAAGGTTCTACCAGGTACTGGCTTCTTCAGTTGAGGGCTATCCTTTCGACATGTAACCCACGGCTCCACACTTGAAGCACATGTTTGTTCTGGCCATGCACTTACCATAGTGTCTTCGCTGATACTTCTTACACAGTGGTTTACCCTCCGCTAGTGGTGCTATAGGTTGTGATGGCTTCCCTAGCATTCTTTGTAGCTTGTAGCCTGGGTGGTCTAGCATGTGGCCTCTTGTTTTGGTGTTGGCATGTCGACGGAAACTGCCACTTCCTCTACGCCTTCTAATCAATATCCTTCAGCATCAACTCTGCAAGGAGGGCTCTTGAGATAACATCGGAATAATCAGTGAGATCTGCCATTAGCAAATCGTGTCGTATATTAGGCATCAGATATTTGATGAAATGTCTTAGTTTCTCAGCAGCGTTATCGGATATTAGGGGGCATGAAATGACACCTCCAATCAAATTTTCTCGCAAATTCTGCCACCGACATATGTCTCTGTCTCAAATTCATGCTCCCTCTTCATCTGGGCATGCACATCATTAGTGAAATACATCTCATAGAACACATCCTTGAATTTTTACCAAGTCAGCTTTGCCATATTCACGGATTTCTCTGCCTCTTCCCACCACAAGGATGCATTGCCTTCAATAGGTACGGAGCACATCACACCCTTTCTGCATCAGCAATGTCCATAAACTTGAAGATGACCTCCAGAGATCTAATCCATCCCTTAGCCGCTAGTGGATTAGAGGTTCGTGAAAAATCTTTAATATCCATCTTCCTAAAGTGCTCGTGTATGGCTTTTGTCTAATTCTACAAGCAGTCTTAGCATGCTGCTCAAGCAATATCGCCATCTTGGCTAGAATTCACTCACTAGAAAATCGTTAAGTGGCGGAGGCGGAGGCGGAGGTGGTGTATCCTCGCGCCTCTCCTCCTCTCATTCCTCTGAGTCCTTCATAACGCGATGTCTAGGAAGCATATCTTTACATATAGTTCAAACCCACGCAACCAATATGCATTTACAATAATAGCATTAAGTTCTTGACCACTAAATAAATACAAACATTGATATTTTAAAACTTAAAATAATAACTCACAGACTTGAGGCTATTATTGTAAATGCATATTGGTTGTCAGTGGCCACGGGGTGTGTGAGTATATGGGAGCTATCCATCGTCTCAACACACGGCACCAGATGCAAAACATAGCTCAACCTGTTGTTGCCCAACTCATGAGGTGTGGGAGCTACTCACTCCGCTCATAGTGGCTAACAGATCCCAGCAGGGAGATGAGGTACGAGAGTTACCCGCTCAGCCTCAACAGCATCCTGGCACGCACAGAATCAGCAACAACAAGGCAAGGCTACAACAGATGTCAGGCCTCGTGCTCTAAACAGAGTAAAATCATACAAACACATGCGGAAGCTATCAAAAAGCGGGTAAAATTTTCGCTTTTGGCCTGACGGTTTAAAACGATATAATTTAAAATAAAGAGATACTCAAAATATTTCCAGTACGTAAAAACAACCAACAGTATAGCATACAACAACCAAAACATGTATCAAACTCCAACTACTGGATACAATAACGAAGCGCAGGGCATCCCCCTGGCTAACTGATACATATATATAAATATGCTATACGCAACGGGGACATGCTAACCACCTCCTGGGGCACCACCAGCTGGGTTAAACCACGACCAGCTGTAAAACCTGGGTTCCCTGAAAATAACACAAACAAGGAAAAAAACCAAGCCCCAGAGGGACATGGGGTCAAACCCCAGTACGGAGAGCAACAGATATAACTAAAAGAATGCATAAGATAAAATGCAGATGCTATGCATGAGACACCGGATAACAACAAAAGGCTCGACCAACAAGGGAGCTAAGGAACTCAAGCACAGCTCCAAGAATCTGCAACAACAGTGGCAACGGGGTGTGTTCACAGTGTGGTAATGAGCCACTCGCCGTGATACAACACCCGAATACCAGATGCATCAAACAACTCAACCTGCCGTTGCCTCGTCCAAGAACTGTGGTAGTTAACCACTCGGCGCATGGTGGCTAACAATCCCAGCAGGCAGATGAGAGTGCGGTATTGCCGCTCGCCCTCGCATCCTGGTAAGAATCAACAACAGCAATACAAGATACAAGGCTGCAAAATACGATACACAAGAGATCTGAAATATGCGTGAACAAATGCGTGTATGCAATTCACATGAAACAGCTAGCATAAACACCAATGCTCAGCAAGCAATACACAGATAGGTTCACCGAAACATCCCAGCAGCCACGCATAATATCTCACGCCAATTCCAAGCTGCATCAAGCTCAAATCCGTACCTTATACTTTTGTGCAACAATTACTACAAAACAGGCCCGAGAGATCTGGATAGCAACCTGCTAAATACACAACACACAGATCTCAAAAGCTGCACAGAAACTCGCAGCCAATTACAGAAGCTCACGGCTGGGATCCACGCTCAACCAACACAATTACTATCAAAACAACTTACTAGAAGCTTAAACCAAGGCTAGAAACAAGATCTCATCACAAAGGAACGAAGTTCTACCTGCACTACAAAACGCACAATCGGGCAGCAACTTCACGTTCCTCAACTAGCCAACCACAGCCTCCAAAAGTGGTATGGAATGATAGAGCTTCGCAAGAGGAGTCCAACGCTACCTCGCACGTACCAAACCACGGCCGGAAACGATGGAAATTGCCGGAGAAAAGCTACGGTGAACAGTAACCTAGGGTTCTAAGCGAAGAACACAATCGGGGAAAATATTCTAAGTATGGGATCTGTATCTCAAATCGAAGACCAAGTCTTTCTTATACAAATCTCGCAAAAGCTGGAAATTTGGTTTAGAATATCCATCGACATAACCAGCAGGCACCAACAATCAATTACAACCAGCAGATGCAAAGAAACCAGCTGCTGAAATCTCAAACAACGCAAATCAAAACGACGTCGTAGAACACTACCTACGACTGGTTCTCAACCAAAAGCTGGACAACCAGACGACTAGTTTAAACATCATGGGAATTCTCCAAAAGCTGGTACCAGCCGCAACATATAAAATGCAGCGTTGCAACTAATCAAAACGGTGTCGCACCGCTGACGTCATCAAATCTGGTCGATAACTCTTGCGCAATACCAGCTGCAAGCTACAGTAGCCTCCACCAGCTGCAAGCTACAGTAACGAACAAATCTCTCGCAGCTGGACAACCAGTCACAACATCCAAACGACGACGTTTCCTTCTTGCGATACACTGATGTTGACCCGTGTTGACATCTGCTTCGACTGAACAACCAACAGGCACGCACGCGACCAGATCTCACACTAGCGCTTCACCAAAACGACGTCGCTCCAACTTATCGAAATGCTGTCGTTGCCCTCAACGAATAAAACAACGGCTGGATACAACACGCTACCAGCTCTCACTTAACACTAATACATCCAGCTTTCACTAAAACGACGGCGTTTAGGAATCTCGCGCCAAAACACGCTACGACTGGATTTCACCAAAATGACCAGCTCTTACCACAAAACCAGCTTTTGCCCAAAAACTCAAAAACACGACAACTTCCAGAATTGCTCTAGGTGAGGCGATCCAAAACACAATCTTAAACATTCAAACAGAGATCTTAAGCCACCAAGAATCTCTAAACACCGATTAATTCTCACGATTAATCTTAAACACAAATCCAGGTCTCACATTTCTCCCCCACTAAAAAGGATTTCGTCCCCGAAATCAAACAACAATTCTGGTACAAAACACAGCAACAGCAAAATACAAACAGAACTCACCCAACACAAGGCCAAGAGTTCAAGATAACTGAGCAAACATATAACAACAACTAGGGAAGAAATACAACGAAAAGCTACAAACTACTGGAAATTTTGCTCAACAGCTACTCAAACAAATGCGGCCACTCGCGCTGCATCTTTTCTTCCAGCTTCCAAGTAGCTTCTTCCCTTCCATGTTTGCTCCACTGCACCATTACTAACGGAATGGTCTTATTTCTCAGCTGTTTCTCTTTTCTGCCAAGGATCTGCAAAGGATATTCCTGATAGCTCAACGACTGATCTAGCTCCACCTCGTCAGTTCCAAGCACATGAGACGGATCTGGCTCATACTTCCTCAACATGGAAACATGGAAGATGTCATGAAGAGAAGACAACTTTGACGGCAACAACAGCCGGTACGCTAAAGGGCCAATCCTCTCAACAATCTCATACGGTCCGACGTAACGAGAGGCTAACTTTCCCTTGTGTCCAAAGCGCATGACACTTCAAAATGGAGAAACTTTGAGAAATACACGATCACCAACCTGAAACTCAAGAGGTCGACGCCTCTTATTCGCATAACTGGCTTGGCGATCTTGGGCAGCTTTCATCCGTTGTCTAATAAGATCCACATGATCTTTCATTTGCTGCACAAAGTCAGGGGCAGATAGCTGCTTCTCCCATACTTCTTCGCAACATACCGGCGATCTGCTCTTTCTGCCATACAAAGCCTCAAAAGGCACCATACCAATTGTCACTTGGTAGCTGTTATTGTATGAAAACTCAACCAAAGACAACGCATCTTGCCAGCTACCTCCTAAATCCAACACAACAGCTCGCAACATATCCTCCAACGTCTGGATAGTTCACTCAGATTGGCCATCTGTATGGGGGTGATACGCGGTACTCATCGCCAATCTGGTGCCCAAAGCTGTTTGCAAACTCTTCCAAAACCTGGAAGTAAACCTCGGATCTCGGTCGGAAACGATCGAAACAGGCACACCATGCAGTCTCTTAACAAAATCAACGTACAGCTTCGCCATCTTCTTCAACGAGAAGGTCATTCCATAGGGGATAAAATGTGCAGACTTCGATAGACAATCTATAACCACCCAAATAGCATCGCATCCTCTGCTGGAACGAGGCAGATGCATCATGAAATCCATAGCTATGTGCTCCCAATTCCATTGGGGCACTTCCAAACTCTGTAACAGACCACCAGGTCTCATCCTTTCGGCCTTAACCATCTGAAAATTCAAACATCGAGCAAAAAAACCAGCAACGTCGCTCTTTAGGCCAGCCCACCAAAAGTGCGACTTCAAAGCATGGTACATCTTCCGTGCACCAGGATAAACGCTATGTCTGCTACAGTACGCTTCCCGAAGGATCTCTTCCTTCAAATCAATCAAATTGAGCACAACCAACCTGCCCCGGAAATGCAAACAACCATCAGAAGAGACGGAATAGTCCTCAAGTTCGCCGGCCCTGACCTTCAACTTCAACTCGTGGATAGACGGATCAGTCCTTTGAGCTGCTCGAATGGTAGAAACAATCTGTGGCTCCACTTGGAAAGAAGAAACCACCACACAATCCTCAGCCGGGTAAATTCTCCAACCCGTAGTGTTAAGATGCTCTTGATCCTTAGAGATGTACAACGACGCAAGCATCTCACTAGCCTTCCTGCTCAAAGCATCGGCCACTACGTTCGACTTCCCAGGCTGGTACTTAATCTCACAATCAAAGTCCTTTAGCAGCTCCATCCACCGTCGCTGTCTCATGTTCAAGTCAGGCTGCAAAAACAGATACTGCAAACTTTTGTGGTCGGAGTACACCACAAACTGCTCTTCGTATAGGTAGTGACGCTAGATCTTCAACGCAAAGACCACCGCTGCTAACTCCAAATCATGGACGGGGTAACGAGTCTCATGCGGTTTCAACTGCCGCGAGTCATACGCAATGACTCGACCATTTTGCATCAACACACAACCCAATCCATTGAGCGAAGCATCAGAACAAACAACAAAACCATCTGAACCGGACGACAGAGCCAACACAGGCGCAGTAGTCAACTTTTCCTTGAGCAGTTGAAAAGCATTCTCGCACTGCTCAATCCAAACAAACCTCTTGTCCTTCTGCGTTAGTTGAGTCATCGGCTTTGCTATACTTGAGAATCCCTCAATAAAGCGACGATAATAGCCAGCCAGACCCAAGAAACTGCGAATCTCGGAAACATTCCTGGGACGCTCCCAGTTCAGAACGGCATCAACCTTGCTAGGATCCACCGAAATCCCCTCGGCTGAAATCACATGTCCCAAGAACACGACGCGATCCAACCAGAACTCGCACTTGGAAAACTTTGCATAAAACTGCTGGTCTCTCAGCGTCTGAAGGAAAATATGCAAATGCTCCTTGTGCTCCAAAGGAGTCTTCGAATAGACTAAGATGTCGTCGATGAACACGATCACAAACTGATCGATAAACTCGTGGAAAACTCGGTTCATCAAATCCATAAAAACTGCAGGCGCGTTGGTCAAACCAAACGGCATCACCAAAAACTCGAAGTGTCCGTACCTCGTACGAAACGCAGTCTTCGCGACATCCTGATCTCTCACTCTCAGCTGATGGTACCCGGAACGAAGATCAATCTTTGAATACACCGCAGAACCTTGCAACTGATCAAACAGATCATCGATTCTCGGCAACGGGTACTTGTTCTTGATAGTGGCTTTATTCAACTGGCGAAAATCAATGCACATCTGCATTGAGCCATCCTTCTTCTTCACAAACAGTATGGGCGCTCCCCACGGTGACATA
>KQ992178.1:28413-60901 GCA_001598015.1 Dorcoceras hygrometricum
TTTCGAGTCGTGAGGACTAATCAGTACAACCAAGACCTCGGACTTATCCACTCGACAAATGGTAACCACTTGGAAAGTCCGAACGAGGGTAGTTCGATAGATCACCAGGTCACTATCTATCTGCATGCTCAGAACATCACAATGTTCCCTACCAATGAAACATGGTACTTCGCATCGCAGATACTAGTCTCGAACTCGGGCGGCCTTATCCTCAAGACCTCGGACTTATCCACTCGACAAATGGTAACCACTTGGAAAGTCCGAACGAGGGTAGTTCGATAGATCACCAGGTCACTATCTATCTGCATGCTCAGAACATCACAATGTTCCCTACCAATGAAACATGGTACTTCGCATCGCAGATACTAGTCTCGAACTCGGGCGGCCTTATCCTCATTTTGACGTCCCAATCGACTAGGAACATGTTCAGAATACACAGCGACTATTAGATGTGTTTCATTATAGTCGTCATACCCACTATCACATCTAACATACGCTCTAGTGTATTCTAGGTCTTTACTCAACACAATTGTAAATCATTACACACATAATGAAAGTAAAGAACGCCATATAAGTAAATGCGAATATCATATATAAAGATCGTTTGTACAAGAGTCTATAAAATTCACACGCCACAAGTTGGCTAGTTGGGCATCTACTCTAACAGCAGCAACTTCGCGTTCCTCAACTGGCCAACCACAGCCTCCAAAAGTGGTATGGAATGATAGAGCTTCGCAAGAGGAGTCCAACGCTACCTTGCACGTACCAAACCACGGCCGGAAACGATGGGAATTGCCGGAGAAAAGTTACGGTGAACAGTAACCTAGGGTTCGAAGCGAAGAACACAATCGGGGAAAATATTCTAAGTATGGGATCTGATATCTCAAATCGAAGACCAAGTCTTTCTTATATAAATCTCGTAAAAGCTGGAAACTTGGTTTAGAATATCCACCGACATAACCAGCAGGCACCAACAATCAATTACAACCAGCAGATGCAAAGAAACCAGCTGCTGAAATCTCAAACAACGCAAATCAAAACGACGTCGTAGAACACTACCTACGACTGGTTCTCAACCAAAAGCTGGACAACCATACGACTGGTTTAAACATCGTGGGAATTCTCCAAAAGCTGGTACCAGCCGCAACATATAAAACGCAGCGTTGCAACTAATCAAAACGGTGTCGCACCGCTGACGTCATCAAATCTGGTCGATAACTCTCGCGCAATACCAGCTGCAAGCTACAGTAGCCTTCACCAGCTGCAAGCTACAGTAACGAACAAATCTCTCGCAGCTGGACAACCAGTCACAACATCCAAACGACGACGTTTCCTTCTTGCGCTACAGTGATGTTGACCCGCGTTGACATCTGCTTCGACTGAACAACCAGCAGGCACGCACGCGACCAGATCTCACACTAGTGCTACACCAAACCGACGTCGCTCCAACTTATCAAAACGTTGTCGTTGCCCTCAACGAATAAAACAACGGCTGGATACAACACGCTACCAGCTCTCACTTAACACTAATACATCTAGCTTTCACTAAAACGACGGCGTTTAGGAATCTCGCGCCAAAACCCGCTACGACTGGATTTCACCAAAATGACCAGCTCTTACCACAAAACCAGCTTTTGCCCAAAAACTCAAAAACACGACAACTTCCAGAATTGCTCTAGTGAGGAATTCGACCCAAAACACAATCTTAAACATTCAAACAGAGATCTTCAGCCACCAAGAATCTCTAAACACCGATTAATTCTCACGATTAATCTTAAATACAAATACAGGTCTCACAACAGATCTGAGCTCAAAGTGATAAATGCTTGTATGCAACAGCTAAAATGTTTGACACAGAAACATATACAACACGCAACACATACACAGCAGCAAGCATAATCATCCATGCTCAATCCAAAGCTGTAAAACAAGCACACATCCGTACCTCAAGTCTTCTGAGCTACAATTACCACAAACAGGGTCCGAGAAACACAGATCTGTCACCTGCTAAGCCATCACAAACAACTACTCAAGGACCGAAACATAGAAAAGCAACAGCTGGGAGCTACGAACTCGACCAGCGCTATTCTACCCCTCTATCTCAACAGAGAGCTCTAAACAAACACAAGGTAGAGTCTGAACACTTACCCCAACAAGCTAGGACGGAACGCTAACAGACTACACAAGGGATATGTCTTAGCGAATCTCTCCAGCTCCACGCAAGCTTCCAGAAGAGGTATCAATCGAAGAGCCTTAGCAAGAGGATTCCAACGCTACCACTCTCGCTCTCGTCGGAGCTGTCTACCGTCGGCAATCGAAGAAGATAAGGTTCGATGAACAGCTAGGGTATCGCGACAGAGTTCGCTATCGGGAAATATTCTAAGTGTTGGGAAACAAATAATGGACGAAGGCAAAGTCCTCTCTTATATACTCAAATCTGTTCAAGCTTGCTAAACAGATTCCACTAACAACTTAAGTACAAAGCTGATATCCCGGTCACATCTGAATCTCGCATCAGATAAGTCTCTACGCCAAAACAGCGATCACTCAAACCAAACGACGTCGCAGAGAGCTACTGTCACAGCTGGACACGTCACCCATTACTCACAGCTGAACAACTAAACAACATCTGATCGCAACACAACATCAGATCTCTCACATAGCTGAAAGCTAACGCAACTCACAGCCGAGTCTCCTCCGGTAATTCAAAGCACTGTCGTTCCAACTAATCCAAATGAAGACGTATAACACCCGCTAGGAGACATCTGAAAGCCCACGATATCAGACTTCTCCTCAAATCTGAAAACCAACAATCCAGCGATAACAACCCCCGTCACCACTGCTGAATGCTAGCATTCAGCGATGACCCACGCTCACTTCTAAACAGATCTCACACCAAAACTCTAACTCTCCAGGTCTGTTCGAAGGACTTATACAAAACCCGATAGCTTCTCCAAGCATATCAACTCAAAGCTGGTCATCCAGATTCGTTCGCTCAAATCTGAATCTCACAAAACACCGACTAATTAACTCAATTAATCTCACCAGCTTTTCGGGTCTCACACTTCCCACCACAAGGATGCATTGCCTTCAATAGGTACGGAGTACATCACACCCTTTCTGCATCAGCAATGTCCATAAACTTGAAGATGACCTCCAGAGATCTGATCCATCCCTTAGCCGCTAGTGGATTAGCGGTTCGTGAAAAATCTTTAATATCCATCTTCCTAAAGTGCTCGTATATGGATTTTGCCTAATTCTACAAGCAGTCTTAGCATGCTGCTCAAGCAATATCGCCATCTTGGCTAGAATTCACTCACTAGAAAATCGTTAGGTGGTGGTGGCGGAGGCGGAGGCGGAGGTGGTGTATCCTCGCGCCTCTCCTCCTCTCATTCCTCTGAGTCCTTCATAACGTGATGTCTAGGAGGCATATCTGTACATATAGTTCAAACCCACGCAACCAATATGCATTTACAATAATAGCATTAAGTCCTTGACCTCGTAAATAAATACAAACATTGATATTTTAAAACTTAAAAGAATAACTCACAGACTTGAGGGTAGACTTCTCGAGCTCCTCCGAACTAACAGTAGGCACAATCCTTACAGGACCTTTATCTGATACCAAGTGAAATGACCCTTACATGCAAATAAATAGATTTTTTAAAAAAATGGCTACTATTCACGTTAATAATACCCGTGAACAGTAACCGTAGAAAAAAAACTATGTAACAAAAGAGAAATACGATTCTGGCATAAACTATAGATCATGGTAAATTGAACATTCCAAGGAATATGAATTGAACAACGACCAAAAGAATTAACTTAAATATTAATATCCATCAAACACCTTCTCAAAAATACCGTAAAATAAATATTTATTCCTCACTCAAATATAATAAAGGTTATGCGGAAAAGGTCTCGAGAGTGCACTGCCAATGCAGAGCTTCTCAAAGTTCATCACCTCGTGTTTCAGCATCATCCTCTCCTGCACACATCCAGATCTAGTGAGTCTAAAGACCAACAACCCAAACGTTAGTAACGAGTAATAAATATAAATTCACATGCAATAAAATATGTGATACTTAAAATTTCTTTCACCATTTAATTCAAAAACCTAAGATCAATAAATTCAGGAATGTACCTCCTTTAATCATGGATAAAACATTTTTGAGTGAATTTGTTCATTGAAAGTGACCCATTTGTTTCATTTGATCAAACTATATAATCATAGAGCTAGGCTAGCGTGTCTCTATGGAACTTTCACCTTAGTTCATCTATGCCATCCTCTAGTGATATGACCCTATGGAACTTTTCGTCGTAGTTCACCGACGCCTCTTTCCTCATCTTCTGTTTGGTCATAGTCAACTTGCATCCCTATAAGTATTTATTTCATTTCCTTGCGTTTGCTTTAAACATCCAAATCATTTTTACATTATTTTCACCTTTTAAAATTCTTCTTGAAGATACATGTATTAAACATGTTGGTGAATATAATTGTTCTTGAGGAGCAAATGAGGAGCCACGACTCAAGGGACTTTCATGACTCGTCCAGCTTATTCGACATCTAGGACCTTTATCGACCAAGATGAGCGCAACCAGTCCTTCCTAGACCTTCTAACACAAACATCAGATTCCCAATTGAGAATCCTAGCCAAAGCAAAGTCACACGGCACATGCCTAAAACTTAATATCCAGCCGCACCCTTTTCTAGCCTCACCCGCTTGCACCTATCTGCCGAACTCTGCTCATGACTCAACCGACTCTAATCAGACATCAAACAGCCCTTCACAGACCTTCTAACCCTTAGACCAGACCCTTCTCAAGCCCCCTTCATCTACCCAATGACTGGGTAGCCCGTGTTCCAGCCCATAAACCATTGGCTCCTCCCCTTCGTCTGATTCTGCAACTATACGACTCCAGCCCTTGCATCCGCCTATCAGACAATTCCTACCCGGTATGAACCACTCTAACTGACCTGAACATCACCATGTACGACCCCTAATGGCAACAACATCCCTTGGATCCTCAAGAAATGTGAAAAGCTCAAGAAATAAGGCTACATCAACGTGAACAATATACAACTTCAACGGAACAAATCATTCATGGTTTGAACGAAAATACCACCAAAATTTCATGCAAAAATACATTAACACAGAATATGATCTGAATATGATGAAATGAAAGTTTAGATATTGCCTTTGTATCTTAAAACACTTGAATTCAGGCACCAACGCACGAGGAGGAGAGATTACGGAGGGAAAACGGTTTCTTTTTCAGTGGCTACTGAAACTTGCTGTTCTTAGGGCCTACGGGAATGAGGGGACTAGTGACTCAATGGGAGAGAATCGTAGTTAAAACAATAAGGTTTTGGGTATAATATTTGTGTAATAGATTAGGTCCAATACTCAAATTTTAAAAATACATATTTACTAAACACAATATATCTACTTATCTAAACTATAAAATATACAGTATTGGCCTAAAATTATTTGAAAACATTTAATTAATACGATAAATTTTTGGGAAAATAATTTTATCGTACCCAACACTTGAAACATTAAAATCTCATCTAAAATTCTTGATGCTTTCTAATACCCTCGGACATTTATTTTATCGATTTATCTCAATTATTCCCAATCTTCCTTCCGTGGTCATGCACCGAATATTTGCTTGAAAATAAAAAAATATTGGAAACACTTCAAATAATATAACTACTAAAAACAAAAATTTTAAATCATTTTAACACATTTAATTTACGCTTGTGGTTCACGTAATAGGATTTTGGATGCTACACTTATCCATCTTAATCTCGATGCTCTTCCGGATTAATCTAGTTGAAGTATTGTGATGTGATCGAATAGAAAAGCACCAAGAAATTTAGGAGGGGGTGAATAAACTCAAATTTTTTTGCTTTCCAAACTTTCTTTTACAAATCAACTGAGCTACCAGCTGACAGCGGATCAGTTCGAACTGATTTTTTGAGCATAAATATATTTATGCGGAAATAGCTCAATTGAACAGTGAACAAAATGTAACTGCGTGTAAATCAGTTGAGGGATAGAATTTGTTTCTTGTGACATCCAAACCCATGGGAGCCAACGGAATTGGAGTAATTTAAAATTTTAAACAAATCGAAGGACCAAACTCGAATAAAGTAAGTTGTATTCCCTTATGCAAAACTGCAATGAAACTGATGGCGCCAAAGGTAAATAGTAGTAACAGATTTGACAAAAACGGATTCGATTTATAATTGCGAAATGCGATACTACAACTGCTGGAACTCTATATAAGTTCACTATTGTTGTAACAGATCTTAATACAGTTCGACAAAAGATCCAAAACAACAAAATCTATAGCTACGCGGAAACGCTGGCCGTTGACAAACACAATTTCCCCAAATCTGAATCAACTTGCACCACCCGTCTGCTCCTGAGTTGCCTCACCTGCATCGGGAAAAATAGTGAGCCTAGGGGCTCAACAAGTAAAACTAAGGGTAACAAAAATCACATAATGCAGGCATAACTGAAATCTGAATACATAAATAGAGTAAGACATCTGAATCTGAAATCTCGCTACTGAAAGACAACTCGGAACTCGGATCTGAATTGCCTATACTGGGTGATTTATGATCTAGAGGCTCTCTGGTGGTCCTTGTGCATGAAGCATAAAACTGATCAGTAACTCTCTGTGAAGGGATTACAATATTTCCATAATCATGTCCCTTCCATGAAGGGATTAAGGTCCTACTGTAATCCTGTCCCTTCCCTGAGTGACCGGGTCCTCTATACCATAAATCCTCAAATCTGAACTTTACTTTCTCTTCTGAAATAGCTTTCTACCGGCTCTTGATCGAAATTGATCACTGAAATCTGGTAGATTCACTGCTATGAAACTCATTTTTATTTTAAAAGCACTACTGAGTGTTCAGCAAATTATAAGCGTGAATATCAGCTTTGACTAAGGAAAAATATCTTGAATGGGTAAACAGATATGGTTCTATGTAATCGAATTCCGTATTAAAACATATTCGACTGGGAAAAACAGATCTCTCTGGAAACAGATTCGACTGGGAAAAACAGATCTCTTGCGCAAAGGTCAGCTTTGGTTATCTAAACAGATCTTAGGTGCGGTATATGCATACAGATGTGAACAACAGCTTTGACTAAGGAATACGACTTATGAATAGTAAAGACAGATCTGGTTCTTAGAAAACAGATTTGACTGAGCAAAACAGATCTTATTGCGAAAACGATAACATGAGCTTTGGATCAAGTGTTTCAGATTTGGTAGATTACTCAGCTGTGAGCAACCCAACAACAGATTTGGTTAAGAACAAAGTTACGCGTAGAAACAACTTGGCTAAGAAACACGAAATACTGCTTCGACTCAGACAGACCCTAAACAAACTAGCTTCGCTTATCAAATCGGAACTTTCTCCCGATCGAACCAGCGTTGCCTATCTGTTTAGATTTTTGCCTATCTGTTTAGATCAATGTCCAGATCCTTCACAGTCCCTAGGAACAACGAGAACTTCTCTTGACTTTCTTAACTGGAATCTGAACAACTCAGTATATTTTAAAAAAAACACAGTTTCTTGTTAAACTTTCGGGTGAGTTTCCTCAAAACTAAAGCATCAAGGCAGTGAATCCATACTCAACTCAACCATTACTAAAACTGAAACTGAAACAGGCAAGCATACAAAAAAGACAACGAAGCAATATATGTTTTCCAAATGTAGCAAGAATAAGATTTACTTGCCTGAAGCGAAGATCGCAACGTGCAGATGGCCACGGCTAGAAGTCTCCTCAAGCACACTGGAAAAGTTACTTAACTTTGAAAGAACTAAAAGTTTTTCTTGCAACCAAAATGAATCCAGAGTCTTACGTAAATCATTTTATACAAGGGAGAATGATTGAGTAGTAGGTAAAATTACTTGAGTAGGCATGGGCAACATGCCAACTATTTTCATGTTTTAAAGAATTTGCTAAAATTTCCTACTACTATTTTGATTTGTAAACTTGCTACAATCATTTTATTAAAACAGAGCTCCCATCCAAACTCATTTTAGTTTTGAAAGGAAACATATCTGGATCATTTTAGATTTGTGCTCGAGGCGAACATCTTCCGGAACCATCTGGCCGTTGCTACTCAACTGAAAGAAAAAGAAAAGAATTCAGATTTGAACTGAAATCTGAATACTCGAGATCTCAAAACAGTCCTTAGAATAGAAAGGCTAATAAATTTGTGGTTCTATGGATTTTGGGGCGCTACAACTCTACCCTCCTTAACGAAACATCGTCCTCAAAATTTACTTACCAAACAGCTCTGGGTACAGACTACGCATATCCCTTCTGTCTCCCAAGTTGCTTCTCGCTCAGTTTGGTTAGACCACTGAACTTTAACCATTGGAATGCTACGGTTTCTTAACTTCCTATTCTCTCTATGAAGAATCCTCTCTGGTCGCTCCTCATAGCTCAAATCTGGTGCAACTTGGATTGGCTCATAGCTTAAGACATGCGATGGGTTGGGAACATATCTCCTCAAAGCTTATACGTGAAAAACATTATGCATCGAGGACAGATGTGGAGGTAAATCAAGTCTGTAAGCCAGCGTTCCTACTTTGTCCAAGATCTCGAATGGACCAATGAACCTTTGTCTTAGCTTACCCTTCTTCCCGAATCTCATTACACCTTTCATCGATGCTACTTTTAAGAAAACATGGTCTCCAGACTCGAAGCTCAACTCACGGCGTCTGTTATCAGCATAGCTCTTTTGCCTGCTTTGCATTATCCCGAGTGATTCTTATGGCACTTGGGACAAACCGGCTAACCAATTTCAACTGGTACAGCACTGATAGGTTGGGCTTGTATAGGTTTTGGTTCTTGGGACCGCTGTTGGATCTTATTCTGCTTATTAAATGGCCTCGGATCTGCCTGCTGAAAAGATTGCCTCGTCTCTCCTGTTCTACATCTTTCCAGTCCCTCTCCACTCGTAGGGCCTTATCTACTGCTTCCCTATAAGATCTGGGTCCTGCTAACCTAACATTCAACTTGAACGTAGGGCTCAATCCTTCAACAAAGTGGCTCAACTTTTCCTCGGGGCCCTTCCAATAAGATGTACAAAGTAACAGCCCCTCTCAAACTTTTGAATGTACTCTTGCACAGTCAAACCCTTCCAATAAGATGTACAAAGTAACAGCCCCTCTCAAACTTTTGAATGTACTCTTGCACAGTCAAACTCCCTTACTTCAAGGTCAAGAACTCTCGCTTCAATTCAGACCTCTTGTCTGCTATGAAGTACTACTCAAAGAACACTCGTCTAAACTCTTCCCACGAGAGATTTGCCAAATCTACTGACAGCTTTGCTCCCTCCCACCAGATCATTGCATCACCTCTAAGCATATAGATGGTGCACCTTGGCCTATCCAAATCTGGAATCTGAAGGTACTCAAAAATCACTTCCATGGGCTTAATCCAGCTCTCAGCAACAAGCGGATCTGTTGTACCACTGAACTCCTTTGGTTTCTGCCTTCGAAACCTTTCCTAAGAATCATCATAATGTGGTCCCCTGCTGCTCAAAGATTGGCCATTGCCTCTGCCGGATTGCTCTACCAACAGCTCTAAGAGTTGGGCAATACGAACATTGCTATCTGGATTGGTTTGATCTACTGGGTGCTTCTTCTACTTCTCCCTCTCCCTGACATCTTAATCTATAGCCCACAATCCATCACAAAAGAACATCAAAACTCAAAAGAGAAAGAACTCTTGTCATAACAATAAAACTCGCAAATCAGGAGATGCGGACGATGAATGCTGCTCCAGACTGGGAAGTATGTGTTTATCTCAGGACCATGCTCTGATACCAAGTTGTGACACCCAAACCCATGGGAGACAACGGAATTGGAGTAATTTAAAATTTTAAACAAATCGAAGGACCAAACTTGAATAAAGTAAGTTGTATTCCCTTATGCAAAACTGAAACGAAACTGATGGCGCCAAAGGTAAATAGTAGTAACAGATTTGACAAAAATGGATTTGATTTATAATTGTGAAATGCGATATTACAACTGCTGGAACTCTATATAAGTTCACTATTGTTGTAACAGATCTTAATACAGTTCTACAAAAGATCCAAAACAACAAAAGCTATAGCTATGCGGAAACGCTGGCCGTTGACAAACACAATTTCCCCGAATCTGAATCAACTTGCACCACCCGCCTGCTCCTGAGTTGCCTCACCTGTATTGGGAAAACTACTGAGCCTAGGGGCTCAACAAGTAAAATTGAGAGTAACAAAAATTACATAATGAAGTCATAACTGAAATCTGAATACATAAACAGAGTAAGACATCTGAATCTGAAATCTCGATATTGAAAGACAACTCGAAACTCGGATCTGAATTGTCTATACTGGGTGATTAATGATCTAGAGGCTCTCTGGTGGTCCTTGTGCATGAAGCATGTTAACTGATCAGTAACTCTCTGTGAAGGGATTACAATATTTCCATAATCTTGTCCCTTCCATGAAGGGATTACGGTCCTATTGTAATCATGTCCCTTCCCTGAGTGACCGGATCCTCTATACCATAAATCCTCAAATCTGAACTTTACTTTCACTTCTGAAATAGCTTTATACTGGCTCTTGATCGAAATCGATCATTGAAATCTGGTAGATTCACTGCTATGAAACTCATGTATATTTTAAAAGCACTGCTGAGTGTTCAGCAAATTATAAGCGTGAATATCAGCTTTGACTAAGGAAAAATAGCCTGAATGGGTAAATAGATATGGTTCTATGTAATCGGATTCCGTATAAAAACAGATTCGACTGGGAAAAACAGATCTCTCTGGAAACAGATTCGACTGGGAAAAACAGATCTCTTGCGCAAAGGTCAGCTTTGGTTATCTAAACAGATCTTAGGTGCGGTATATGCATACAGATGTGAACAACAGCTTTGACTAAGGAATACGGCTTATGAATAGTAAAGACAGATCTGGTTCTTAGAAAACAAATTTGACTGAGCAAAACAGATCTTATTGCGAAAACAATAACAGGAGCTTTGGAGCAAGTGTTTCAGATTTGGTAGATTACTCAGCTGTGAGCAACCCAACAACAGATTTGGTTAAGAACAAAGTTACGCGTAAAAACAACTTGGCTAAGAAACACGAAATACTGCTTCAACTCAGACAGGCCCTAAACAAACTAGCTTCGCTTATCAAATCGGAACTTGCTTCCGATCGAACCAGCGTTGCCTATCCATTTAGATTCAATGTCCAGAACCTTCACAGTACCTAGGAACAACGAGAACTTCTCTTGGCTTTCTTAACTAGAATCTGAACAACTCAGTATATTTAAAAAAAAACACAGTTTCTTGTTAAACTTTTGGGTGAGCTTCCTCAAAACTAAAGCATCAAAGCAGTGAATCCACAGCTCAACTCAACCATTACTAAAACTGAAACTGAAACAGGAAAGCATACACATAAAACAACGAAGCAATATATGTTTTCCAAATGCAGCAAGAATCCGATTTACTTGCCTGAAACGAAGATCGCAACGTGCAGATGGCCGCGACTGGAAGTCTCCTCAAGAACACTGGAAAAGCTACTTAAATTTGAAAGAACTAAAAGTTTTTCTTACAAACAAAATGAATCCAGGGTCTTACATAAATCATTTTATACAAGGGAGAATGATTGAGTAGTAGGTAAAAACACTTGAGTAGGCATGGGCACCATGTCAACTCTTGTCCTGTTTTAAAGAATTTGCTAAAACTCCCTACAACTATTTTGATTTGTAAACTTGGTACAATCATTTTATTAAAACAGAGCTCCCATCCAAACTCATTTTAATTTCGAAAAGAAACATATCTGGATCATTTCAGATTTGTGCTCGAGGCGAACTTCTTCCGGAACCATCTGTCCGTTGCTACTCAACTGAAAGAAAAAGAAAAGAATTCAGCTTTGGGAGTTACGCAGTGTCCTGAGCTGATCCGTAAGGTCCAGGTTGTGCCATATTGTTTGGTGAGATCAGCTCAGGCGTAAGATGATGGCGAATAATAGATTAGGTGAGAGCTTTGGGTGACCTTCATATCGGACGTGAGCTGCATGAGGTGCTAGAAGGTGCGTGATCTTAGTGCACGAGAGCTGAGTAGTGCGTGGGAACTGATTTGTGCGCGAGAGCTGACCTGCGTCTGTGAGAATGATATGCGAGCGTGAGATTTTCATGAGCGTGATCTATCTGTGAGCGTGATCTGTTTACGAGCGTGATCTGTTCGTGAGCGTGATCTGTCTGTGGGCATGAACTGTCGGTGTGCGAGAGTTAAATTGTGTATGTGTGCTGAGCTGCATGCCTAAGCTGGATATAATGTGGATTACTGAGCTGATCTGAAAGCACTGTAGACCATATCTGGGGAACTTAAGTGTATATAGTCACCATTGACCTGTTAGAGTAGATGCCCAACTAGCCAACTTGTGGCGTGTGTGTTTATAGACTCTTGTATGAAACGATCTTTATATATGATATTCGCATTTTTCATGGCGTTATTTATTTTCATTATGACTATAATGTTAACAATAGTATTGGATAAAGACCTAGAATGCACCATAGTGTATGTTAGATGTGATAGTGGGTATGACGGCTATCATGAAACACATCTAATAGTCACTGTGCATTCTGAATACGTTCCTAGTCGATTGGGCCGTCAAAATGAGGATAAGGCCGCCCGAGCTTGAGACTAGCATCTGCGATGCGAAGTACCATGTTTCATTGGTAGGGAACATTGTGATGTTCTGAGCATGCAGATGGATAGTGACCTGGTGATCTATCGAACTACCCTCGTTCGGACTTTCCAAGTGGTTACCATTTGTCGAGTGTAAAAGTCCGAGGTCTTGGTTGTACTGATTAGTCCTCACGACTCGAAACATCATTGAGACTCTACATGATAGTCGTCTCACTTTGACCCGTTTGCCGTAGTGTATAAATCTCTGGCCAGAGTACTAGAAGTGTTTTAGGTAAATGGGTTTACCTAGTTACACTCGCGATGTCACTATTCGATATCCAAGATGTATGCATAGCTATCGGATCTCTAGCGACTCTCGATTTACCAATGGTCGTTGATCTGATCGGGATATATGTGATGAAAGGATCGTACTGTACGCTAACCAAGACCAACTGGTTCTTGCACTATCAGTGATACCTAGGGGATCATGGCGCGATGTTGCTAGACGCTTTACCATGATCCGTTGGGCAAGTCCGAAATTGTGATTTCATAGCCGCAATGGTTGCGGGCCCACGGCTAGCTGTATCCCTGAACCATTGAGGGTCACACAAGTACTGGAACTGAGCTCAATGTGTTGAGCATATGAGGAGAATTTTAGGGAGTGCGACTTCCTAAAAGTCAACAGGGGTCAAATTGCGATTTCTCGCTGTTGAGGGGCAAAACTGTCATTTTGGACTAAGTAATCTGAAAAATTGTTTTCGCATCATAATATTCAGTTTGGAAACTGAGTCGATCGGTCCGATCTGATCGTCGATCGGAATTATGATGAAACCACGGTGATGCAGATGAACCGAATGTTCATACGTTGGACTGTGCCCACCCCAGGTCCAATGGGCCGGTTCAAGCCCATCACACCTATACATAGTATTGAGCCTAGGGTTGCACAATACTTGCATCATAACTTGAAAACCCTAGCCTCCACTCAAAAAGTCGGCCGCCCCTCTCCCTAAACCACACGCACGGCCGCCGCCCACCGTCGCGCCGCCGCCGTCCGTTCGTCGTGTAATCGGACTTGTTTCGATCATTGAGACGAGGTGACTCCATCCGTGGAAAAGTCCATCAGCCTTCTAGTGCAGGCTGATTGGAGGAATCGTGATTCCGGTCATGGACCAGATTGGAGGATCTACCGCCGCCTACAGTTTGAAGTGCCGGTTTCCTCGTGAAACTGGTCGGAGCCAGGCGCCTAGACGCCAACAAGGTAACAATCAAAGAACCCCCTATGAATGGTTTGTTGATTTGTATTAATGTATTGAACACTTTCCGAGCAAATTTTTGTTCTTCCGCTGCGCCCATGGGAAGTGGGATCCGGATCGCCACCGCCTTTCCCAACATGACCATCACTTAGCCATTTTTAGACCACAAGTACCTTATCTTGTGAGAGGTTTTGACCCCGATATTTTCCTCAAACCCTCATTGACACTGTTCATTCGACACATTTAATTTTCGATTGCCGGAGTTTGGCCGATCATATTTGGACAAGAGAGGTACCATTGTAAACCTTATTTCAAGCTCTACAAACTTGTGCTAGTTTGGAGTTGTGTAGAGGCTGAACTAAGAAAGTGAAGTGAAGCTTCCGGATCTGTTGTTCTTGAGTTCCAGCTGAGTTGAGTTTCGCTTCAGATTTGTAGCTAGCTTGAGGTATTTGGTAAGATCTGAGCAAAGATACGAATTGAGCTTGTAACTTATAGCTTTGAGATAAGCATGTTAATATACCTGCGTGTGTGCTGATTTGCCAAACCGTGTATTGCATGATGATACCATAGCTTATTTTGTACTTGTATTGTATGTTTTTATGTGATTTTGATGGGATCGCATACATACATATAATTTTGACTGAATTTCTTGATAACCGATTTTGATGATGATTGATAGTACAATGTATGCTGTTTTTAAAACTAAAATGAGGTCTGTCGGATGGCTCCGGTACCCTTGACTCCCCGCTGCGAGATTGACACCATGAGGACCAGTGGGTAGCTCCCACACTTCAAAGAGCTGAATGGCACCAGTTGGGTTGAGCTTGATGATTTATGCTGCTGGTACTGCATGTGGGATGATTGGGTACCTCTCACACTCTCACATGCGTGGTGGTCACTGATATTTGATTGTCAGCTGAGTTTTTGTGCTTTGGATTTCGATGATTCGTTGTGCCTCTCATGCATTGCACGACATGATATATTGCATGTTTTATTTGATTGTTGTATTATTATTGCTCTTCGTACTGAGGTTGACATCTTTTGTTTTCCTTTGGAGCTGCTTTGGTCGTGTGTTCTACCACTGTAGGTTTTTCAGGTAAATCAACTGGACCGAGTGATGCGTCAGCTGGTGGAGCCCCATAGGCATTTGAGTGTCCCAGTTCTGTGTACATTGTATCGAGTCATTTCCAAGGGAAGCCCTGTGTAACTGTTCTATTGATAATTCGAGTGTTGATATGGATATATACATATGTGTATGATGAGTCTTTATGTTGGATTTTGAATCAAAGTTTGTATTTTGAGTATTTGAACATTTTGAAAATGTATTTCTCTTCAGGTCAAAAGAAAAATCTTAACCACTTTTTAAACTTCCGCATTTTATTGTTGATTGTATGCTTATTTCTGTATTATGAGCACTGGGGCTGACATTGAAGGCTACATAAAGGTATACAACAATATACAACCCTAACAAGTTCAGCTCTAAGCTGAAGTGAATAGATAGAATGTATAATTTAGAAAATGAATAGCTGAAGGCTTGGATCGAAAGTTAATTGATCTCAGAAAAATTAAAGCTATGGAGACCTCTTAAATTTAAATATTCCTCCTATTTATATACTCCTGATTCAAACGGTAATAAATGTTACCAATAGACTTATCTGATTAATCCTCGAATGTTTGCCTTCAAATAATTAATGTACATTTAATTCTTATAGTGTTCAATGTACTGCTTCTTTAAATGCATCTTTTTTTGCTTAAAACAGGTAATGTGGATCTGTATAACAGATGAGATCTTAATTTTGATGAACATAAAACTTGTTATTTTGTTTCTAACAGATTACTCGAGTGCGCAGCCTATGCTGGATTCAGATCAGATCAGAGCCAAGTTGATTTACTGAAGAACTGAGTTCAGCCAAGAAGAATCAGATCAGATGGAGCTTCGTATAAGATCAGTTCAGAGTGTTTCAGTTCAGAGTTCAAGATCAGCATAGCTAAGAATAGATTAGAGAGAAGTATATCATATTAGATGAACAACTCAGAGATATTATAGATACAGATCAGTTTAGAGCAGAGAATTATTCTGACTACAGCTTATAGCAATTCATCTGAGAGCTGAACGAACTAGAACATCGATCAGATCAGCTCAGAAGGTCTAAGATGAAACGACGAAGCAAGATCAGCTTAGAGCATATTAGAACTGACGAGAACAAGAGCAGCTTAGATAAGAAGATCGAAACATATAAGAGCAAAACAAATAAGAACGAAGTATCTTAGATGAAGACCAGCTTAGATGGAGCTTCATAATAGATCAGCTGAGAGGCGATCAGCTGAAAGAGGGTCAGCTAAGAGGTGATCAGCTGAGAGGAAGAATAAGAAGCAAGATTAAGTTACCGAGTAGATTATAGCAAGATTTAGCAGGAACAATCTGTTGGCGCAGTGTTGGATCCGGATCCCGTTTCTCGGGGTGCAGCGGAAGTTTAAAATTTTTGCACCGGGAATCGTTCAATACATAAAATCTATTCAATAAAACATACATAGGATGTTTAATGAATGTTACCTTGCTGGCGTCTAGGCGCCTGGCTCCGACCAGATTCACAGGGAATCCGGCACTTCAATGTAGGCGGCGGTAGATTCTCATTAATCAGGTCCACGACCGGAATCAAGATTCCTCCGTTAGTCTGCACTAGAAGATCTGACGAATTTGGCACGAACGGAATCTCCTCGACAAGGTGATCGGAACAAGTCCGATCACGCGATCAACGGCGGCGGCGTGGCGGCGGAGGGGCGGCGGCCGTGAGGTTGAGAGGGAGAGGGGGCGGCGGCCTTTTTGGGAGCTAGGGTTATGGTGTTCAAGTGTTATGTCATGTAGCCCTAGGTCTAGCATAAGTAGACCAATGATGGGCCTGGGTCAGGCCCAGGTCCATGTGAACATTATTCGTTTCCATCACCGTGGCTTCATCATAACTCCGATCGCCGATCAGATCAGACCGATCTACACAGTTTCCAAAACTGAACCTAGTCCAAAATTACAGTTTAGCCCCTCCACTTTGGGAAATAGCAATTTGACCCCTGTTGACTTTTAGGAAGTCGTACTCCCTAAAATCCTCCTCCTATGCTCAACTAATTGAGTTCAGTTTCCGTGTGGGAATCATGAATCCAGTACTTGTGTGACCCTCAATGGTTCAGGGATACAGCTAGCCGTGGGCCCACAACCATTGTGACTCCGAAATCATAATTTCGAACTTGCCCATCGGATCATGGTAAAGCGCCTAGCAACATCGCCTCATGATCCCCTAGGTATCACTGATAGTGCCTGCAAGAACCAGTCGATCATGTTTAGCGTACAGTACGGTCCTTTCAACACATATATCCCGATCATATCAACGACCATTGGTAAATCGAGAGTTTCTAGAGATCCGAAAACTATGCATACATCTTGGAGATCAAATAGTGACATCACGAGTGTTACTAGGCAAACCCATTTACCTAAAACACATCCAGTACTCTGGCCAGAGATTTATACACTATTATCTCCTCAGATAGCATAGGATATCCACGCATGAAAGCGAGCGGTGAATCCTCGACAACGAAGCATCGACTCCTACATGCATCGGGACCTCACCCAATCCCACCACCTAATGACCCCAAGTGAGTCGGTAAACGGGTCAAAGTGAGGCTCCTATCATGTAGAGTCTCAATGACGTTTCGAGTAGTGAGGACTAATCAGTACAACCAAGACCTCGGACTTATCCAGACCTCGGACTTATCCACTCGACAAATGGTAACCACTTGGAAAGTCCGAACTAGGGTAGTTCGATAGATCACCAGGTCACTATCCATCTGCATGCTCAGAACATCACAATGTTCCCTACCAATGAAACATGGTACTTCACATCGCAGATGCTAGTCTCAAGCTCGGGCGGCCTTATCCTCATTTTTACGGTCCAATCGACTAGGAACGAGTTCAGAATACACAGTGACTATTAGATGTGTTTCATGATAGCCATCACATCCACTATCACATATAACATACACTATGGTGCATTCTAGGTCTTTATCCAACACAATTGTTAACATTATAACATAATGAAAATAAATAATGACATAAAAGAAATACGTATTTCATAAATAAATATCGTTATACACAAGAGTCAATAAAACCCACACGCCACAAGTTGGCTAGTTGGGGATCTACTCTAACACAATCAAGAGCAGAAAGACTCAGATTAGAACAGCACAGATCAGCTCAGGGGGTATCATCTCAGAGTAAATGAGATCATGAGCAAACCAGTTTGAACACAAGCTTACTCGAAGACTAAAAGCAGTTCAAACTGATTTGTTTCGACATGTCTAAATCAATTCGGAGCAAGTACAAAGAACATTAAATGACCTCAACTACCTATGTACGAGAAAGGACAACAAGGACACAATGTTAGAAACTTTACAGAAGCTTCTCAACGGCTGGGAGATTGTGTCCAACGATAACATAAGACCAGAGGCCTTGGATATGCGAGCTGAACTGACAAAGAAGATGTGCAACAAAAAGGAAGAGAGGGAAGAAAATAGAGAGAAGGCGAAGTAGTCGATGACCATATCAGAAGAGCGTAATCGTCAATGTCGACTGCTGAAGCCTATCAGCTTTGGAAGAAGCACTTCCCAGTGTGTGAGGAAACACGAGAGTTTATACACTGTAATTGATATACTCCTCACAGACAGATTCACTCACACATTTTAGAGCCGAGAGTTGAATAGAATAGATGAGTGAATCACACCCCAAAACACATCAAATATATCTTGACACGAAGATTTAAAACTTATTGTTTGTAGTCTTTGGACAGAGACGTAAAGCAAGTTCTTAGTGATACAGTCCACATAGCTTGTGAGCTGGTGTGTAGAAGATTCTAGGAGTCTCAGCTTTGGGCAGTGGATAAGTCCCAGCTGAGGTGGGTCAATACAAATTTTTGTACGTTCAAAGTCTTCTAAAAGCCTTTCAGTTTGGAAGAAGCGGAGACGTAGGAGATTCAACTCCGAACTTCCAGAAACAAATCCAGCGTACTGTTTTTAATAGCTTTCTGTATTCGTTTTCAAAACTGTGTTTTAAACTTAATTTCAATTTTCAGAGAGTATATCAGATGTTTTATGCCTTGATTTTTATACTAGATCTGATATAATTTTCGGTGCTAAATGTTTTCAAGAACCAGAGCTATTGCTGCTCAATCTTCATCTTTCAGATCGGTCGTATCCCTCCCCGAGCTTTTCAGTATCATGCGTGATCCGAACCTGTCCTAATAAGTAATCTTCGTACTTTACCAACTCCGATATATTCTGGTTGATTTCCCGAGTTGTTCAATAACTATAAATGTGACGCTCAGGAAATCCATAAATTCATAATGATAGATCTAATTTTTGAAGGGTTTAATTTCTATTTTCAGTACCCTTCTTCAGCTTCAATTCAGCGATTCGGTTTTCGTTCAAGCTGAATTTTCAGATTAGAGCAGGAACGCGGTTCACAGGAGTTAGCCGGTCGAATACTATCAAGCAAGGTTCAAGCTATTTTATACCCGGTTCGGTTCATGCCTGCTTGTGTACTAAGCGGTGCCTTTAAAGATATTTTCTAAAATGATGAGCTCATGCTATTTGTTTTCCTTTAAATACACGTATCATCACTTTTCACACCACAATCAAACTCTTTCAAAAGAATTTCCATTTTTAAAGCGGTGAAAAGCTCTCCATCAACCGACCGAAAACTTCAACTCTTTCAAAGTGATTTTTGGATCGTGCCTGTAAGTTATTCAACACCGGAGGATTTCTGTTAGCTGTGTTCAGCAGTTGAGGCAAGTAAACTCTGTTTCTTGATGCACCTTAGAAAGCATATATTGTTTCTGCTTGCATGTTTGTATGTGTAAAGGTCAGAGAATGTTTTATTTGAAGATTTTCAAACACAGTTGAGTTTATGATGTTTTCTTGAGAAAGTATTGGTTTGATAAAGTTTTGATTCAGAGAAGTTGTTAGAAAATGTTTTACGATATTCGTTCCTGTTTCTTCCTGAGTTTTCAGGGATGTTCTTCAAGCAACTTATAAGCAGCTTACGTGTCCATGTTTTCTGAAATTTCCTTAGATATTTTTTATTACTTCTGACTAAGGAAACCTTCCAAGCTGTTAGTTATTATTGAGCTAAGTTCGCGATTTGCTTATTTTCCCGAGTTGATTTTCAATTGCGATCTGATTTCATTATCCATCTCACTTGCAATCTGATTCATCGTTCAGTCTACTCACAATCTGATTGTCCGGTCTGAGTTTACTTTATTTAAACCAATATCCCGGAACTAATTTCCTATTCTGAACTAGTACGCTTGAGTGCTGATCATACTCCGAGCTGATCTAGCTTAGGTCCGTTCTGGACTGATAAGTAATTTCAAGTTTAATTCTTCGTTTCTTTAGCTTTGATTCGAAGGTAACTCCAATCTTTTTGCAGCTATACCCATTGCAAGAGATGGTTCATCGGTTTAGAGCTTTGTTGTTCATTATTCATTACAATAGCCCGAGCTGATTTTTCTATTCTGAACTAGTATGCTCGCGTGATGCTTTACTCCAAGCTGATCCAGCTTAGGTCCTTTCTGGACAGATACAGTAACTTCAAGTTAATTCTTCGTTTCTTTTAACTTTGATAAGGTATAACTCTAATCTGTTCAAAGTTATACCCAATTTCAAGAGATAGTTCTTCAGCTTAGAGCTCTGTTGTTCGTATTCGTCTTACAGTCTAAGCTGATTTCAGTGTTCTTCTTCGATTGAACTTCGATGAACTCCCAATAGCTTCCGAACATCAAAGAGTTTTAAAATAGCAAACCATATTTGACAACGATCTGTTTTAGATCAGAGAGAGAGTTTTACAGAAAAGCAGAAAGCAAAGAAAGTTTTACAGTAAGTTTTAAAGGAAATATATTTTAGAACTTAAAGTTTATGGCAAAGATAACAGATTGTCACATAAGAAGGGTGAGGACGCTGGCTGACGAACCAGTGTGCCTCTTCACGTAGGAAGGGTGAGGACGCTGACTGACGAACCAGTGTGCCCCTTCATATTGGAAGGATCAAGATTATGGTTGACAAACTATAATCCCTTCCATAGCATAGTTGAGATTTATTCCTCGGTTCCTGATTTCAGATGATAGTTTGATCAAACGACATTGACTTATATATAGCTTCTGAGCCATAACTCAACAGAAAATAAGAAACAACCGCAGAAAATGATAAAATTATATGTTACAGTTTACTTCCTTTATTATCAGTAATTGTTTTTATTACCTGTAAAGATTTTAAATGTTTCAAGCATGTGCAGTTTATGCTTTTCCAGTTCCACAGTTTCTCAATTTACCCGTTTATAGTATTCAGTATTCAAATTATGAGTTATTCAGCTTTCAAGCTCTATCAGTTTAAGAGCTTTCAGTTTACAGTAAAATTTATTGTTATGCTTGTATTGTCTGCCTTAGTTATTTCCAGATTTGATTGCTGAGCCTCTAGGCTTACTAGTTTTCCTAAGTGCAAGTGATCAGGTTTAGAGATTGCTGGTTGATGCTAGCTAGATCAGATCGGGGGTGTTTATCGTGGAACCTGCGTTTTTGCACTAGCCAAATTTCATAGTTTTTGTTCAGTTCAGTTTGAGTTAATTCAATTCATAACGAAATTGTATCATTTATGTCATATACAGTTCTCTGTAAACTGAACGAATTATTTTGCAAGGTTTAATCCAGTTTCCGCATGTCCAAAAAGCCTTGAGTTCTTTTCTTTCCAGACATGATCTGAATTTTCCCTTTTATGTCATACACAACTTGTATAAGATATTTCATATAAAGTCATTGCGACCCGAGCGCAATCAATTTATAATTGTTTGTTTGAATTCCGCACAATTTATAGGTTCTTAGCTATTTTCAAGCCTGAAATCTGAAATTTCTATTTCGTAGTTTAGCCCAGAAGTATTTGGTTAGTTACATTTTGACCAAGTAAAAATTTTGAGTATCCTTCAATTCGACCCCGAAATTTATTTAAATTTCTATTTGGAAAACGTGGTCGTTACAGTAAATGATCTCATAAGTCAATGCATCGATTTTAACTCTGAACTGAAAAAGAAATGAAACTTCAATCTGATGTACTCAATGCATCTCTACTTATCTGTTCTGTCTTGAACTGAATTATAATCTTAATCTGATCTGAACTGTTATTCTAATTTGTTAGCTTGAACTAGTATACTTTAATCTCATATACTTTGTTCTTAACTGAGTTTTCTTTACTCAATTTAACTCTGATATGATCTGACTAAAAAGTGTTGTTAGGTTCGATCTGATCTGATCTTCTAAGCTCTGTGCTGATTATTTTAAAGTTTAGAATATTTTATACTGACATATTGGGCTCATGGAAGAGCTTGGAATTCGTCCGGTCATACTAAAATATGAATTGTAGAACTTTGAGTTATCTTTATACGTATTTTAGACTTGTCATTTGGATTACTTGTTTGTGAGATAACGCAAAATATTATGTTGTGTGCCAGGAACTTACTGAAATTTATTTGGACAACTTTGCGTCTGTCAACTAAACACTTGAATAAATTCGTCAGGAGTAACTCGCATATGAGACGGTCTCACAATCCATGAGATGGATCGATCAAGTTTGTATATTACTACTTTTAGTATGAAAAATAATGTTTTTCGAATAAAATATAATATGTTTTATTGGTCGGGTCAATATTAAAAGTAATAATTGTGAACGAAGAAACTAATACTTTTTCATGCGTCATATTTGTGATTAAAAATAATATTCTCAATATAAAATATAATTATTTTTAGTGGTTGTGATCCATATCTCGAAATATAATACATGAGATAGTCTCATCCAAATGTTTGTTAGATGTTAAAAACACGATAACAAGTTTGAGTTATCAAAATCAAGATTGCTCAATTTCCGATCCCAACTGTAACAATAGAATATGCGACTAACTTACTTTGCTCAAATGTTTGTCGATCGTTTTTTTTTGTCTAAATTTGCCTTGTGCTCCCAGTTTGTTTTATCTAAATTCGACCATATAATAACTGATACATATAAGCATAACTACATGGATGTTCTAGATTAAACTCTATCCCTGTTAGGGGTGTCAAATTTGGACCCAACCCGATAACCCAACCCGAACCCACCCGAAAAAAATCAGGTTCGGGTTGAGCCATTTCGGGTTGGTTCGGGTTCGGGTTGGGTTCGGGTTGAGAGCTTTTAAAAAAAAAATTATTCAACCCGACCCGAACCAACCCGATCAACCCAAATTAGCACTAAATACACTTCAACCCGATAACCCAACCCGAACCCACCCGAAAAAAATCAGGTTCGGGTTGAGCCATTTCGGGTTGATTCGGGTTCGGGTTGGGTTCGGGTTGGGTAATTTTTTTTTTACTTTTCACCCCAACCCGACCCGAACCCACCCGACCCACCCGATTTGACACCCCTAATCCCTGTAATAAAATATCATGCCTGGATGCACCTAGACAAGTTACATGAAATATTCACCAATCCACTTTCCTGAGTAATTTTCTTTTAGACGGTATCGACCAAGTCCATATTATATTACTTTTGGTTATATTAAACCAAAATGAATTTGAAAAATGACTCTAATATTTTAATGGTTTGAATTTATTATAATAAGTTCAATTATAGTAGAAATAAATAGGAAAGATGCGTTTGAATTCTTTATGTTTAAATAATAAATAACAGAAATACATCGATCAAATGCCGACCTAAATTCCTTAACAAAAGCTATGATCTAATTAAAATATCCGAAAGTACCAGATCCAATGGGAGATGATAGGATTTGAACCGCCAAAGCAGTTCAACCAAAATACTCAAAATATCCAATAAATATGTTTTTTTTTTGTTTTAATCAATATTTTAGGATTATCTTAATTTAAAACTAGTGTTTTTATAATCTTATAGATGATCCAACCAGCCAATCTTAAGAAAAAAGATCCAATTGATTTGATCGAAATACTATTATATCATACGAAATATTAATTATGCTACAGTGAATAATATATCTAAAAATTTAAATATCTAACATGTTTTTTTATGGATAGGCAAATAATATATTAACTAAAGTTTAAATAATAATGTGTATATTTTTACAAAAATATCCACTATTTTAAAATAATATGGATTAATTAAAGTCTAATTATTCTAGAATAATGTTTTAAACGAAATCCATTCTGAAATAATCTTCTGTACAAAATCAAATTAAATAAGATACAAAATACTCCTAGACCATTAAAAAAGAGTAGGTAAGAAGCACATGCTAGAATTAGCTTCGTCCTCGTTAATTCTTTTACGACATAGCTTGTTAACTTCACATTCTTTCACTGGATTTTTCATTAATACTGTCGATTTTCCTGACGTTTGAATATCCTAGTTCAGTTTTTATTTATAATATTTTATTTCTAATTACTAAAATGAAATAAGTTAAATAAGTGATTCTTAATGTGTGATTTTGAAGAAAAAATCCATTTGTTTGATTGAAATAAAAACAATTTTATTTTATCTACTAAGAGGATGCTGATTGGCTGTCGGGATATCCCCACAAGATATCCCCCCGTTTCTGTGTGTACAAATCCACCATGGGAGACCCACCTTTGACCTTGATGTGGCGCCATACAAAGCAGCTAAATTGCAATCAAAACCAACGGCCATCATTGCCTAATCCACAAGAGCCATGCCCCACGACACCGTTTTACTCCCGTCGCGGGTCTGATACCCAGCGATA
This sequence comes from Dorcoceras hygrometricum, assembly GCA_001598015.1. Classification (NCBI taxonomy): domain Eukaryota; kingdom Viridiplantae; phylum Streptophyta; class Magnoliopsida; order Lamiales; family Gesneriaceae; genus Dorcoceras; species Dorcoceras hygrometricum. The sequence continues at coordinate 53,171 of KQ992178.1, forward strand.
TCCCAAAAAATATCATGGAGATCTCGTTCGTCTCGCGGCCTCCGAAGCTTCACAGGGCGGTTTCGTTCTGTGGTGGTTCGGGCCACCTTTTGCATGTCCAAGTGGTGAACAAGAGGAAGGTGAGTGGTTATGTGTCGGTGAGGGCGGAGAGCAATGGGGGAGGTGGGGAGGCGGTGGAGAGCAGAGAAGGGAAGGGTGGTACCGTGGGGTACAACAGGGTTCCTGCTATGGAGGTGACCACATTGAATCAGAGCTTCAGCGATGCTGAATTTCCTGTCTGGGATAAGATTGGGGCTATTGTTAGACTGGGTTATGGAATGGGTGAGTCCTGGTTTATCATTGAATTTCTTTTGTGGGCTTATGAAAAATTAGATGAGAAGTTTACATGTGGGCACAATTCATTAATTGAAAGTTTATTTCCATTTCAGAAATGGAAAATTGTTTCTGCTTAGTGTTTGAGTTTGATGTATATTTTAGTGTAGATTAAAACGCTATTATAACTTTGGGGTTTCTATTTCGTGTACAATTATGCTAATACAACGCTTGTGGCTGTCATTAATGTAAGGTATAAATTATCATAGGATGAGAGAAGCTCTGCTCTAAAATTATTGTTACTAGAGCCAAGTCATGGGTCCATTATTGCCGCTAGCATATGTGGGCTTTCTTCCCTCTTTCTTTATGTAGCATATGTGGCTTTCTGGCTAGTACAATGACAGAGAATATTGTGCCTCTATTGTCACTGTAATAAGCTGTAGTTTTTTTGTAAAATGATAGCATTTTTTATGCTAAAATTAATAAAGTTCTGATTTCTGGGAATTTTACGGTAGAAAAAGTGATAATGTTCTGACTAATAAGTTTTGAGTTGAATTGTTGTTTTTAGATCTAGCTTGGATATATCAAAGGATGTTCAATTCTTTATGAAAACCTATGCTTCATTTTTGGAAGGAAAAAAGACAATATAAAGATGTATGAAACAAAAAGTGGAAGCACTATGATGTGCCTAATTTAAGGCTTAGCTTAGATACAGGTATTAGATTGGAAGGCAAGAGTTTTCTCCCATGTATCTAGTTAGTTTGAAGTTAATATCCTTCTGGAGATTGTTATAACACTAGTTTCGGTTGAGCTCATGTTAGAGTTGGCATAGTTGCTATAGTCGCCCCGCAAACTGGTTCATGCCTTGAGTTGAATGTTTCTTTGAATACCAATGAGTTCAAGTGGAACTTAGAAATCCACCTATTTCTGCACGAAACATCGGATAGATCAGATGGCGAGGAGTAGCTTACTAGATATGAGATGTCATTGTTTCCCTTTCAAGGTGCTTGTATGATACATCTACATAGACAGCAGAGCCATTAATTATTGGATCATATGAGTTCCAAATGGTACTCATGATCCATTGAGAACCGTGTAACTCTTATTAGAATACTCCACCATACTGCAGCACATTGTTCACTTTGTCACTTTTATCGGATATGTCCTTTACGTATCTGTTTGTGCCTCTCAATCGTAACTTGATTTATTCTCTCCTTAAAGTAGTCTGTGATAAAATTAGCAAAACCGAATCATGAACTACACTTTCTGATTTAATTCTCACTTACTTTTGGGACTTTAGGTATATATGGTGCAATGGCAGTGGCAGGAAGATTTATATGCTCACTTTCTGGTATTGATTGCATGGGAGGATTCGATTTGTCGTTGAATGCAATTGTTGAAGGGTTGGGATATGCAGCTCCACCAGTTATGGCACTTCTCTTCATACTAGATGTAAGATTTTCTTTGTAATCAACTTTGTCGTTATTTTTGTTATAATGTTTGTTTCCATTTCTGAATCCAATTCGGAGCGTAAAATAAAAGTTTAGATGTCAAATTCAGAACCGTTCCATCCTAAAGGCAGATGATTGTTTGAGAAACTGACTCATATATGACTTTTCACATATAGTTTTAACTGGATGGTAAAGAAGCATACTCTTTTGATTACAGGATGAAGTTGTAAAGTTATCGCCTCATGCTCGTGCAATCAGGGATGTTGAGGATGAGGAGCTGCGGAGTTTTTTCTATGGGATGTCAGCATGGCAGGTAAAAGCTCCAACCAAATTGGCCTTCTGTCATACAGATCTTGATTTCGGGGCCATGGTCTTCCATGCGGGGTTGTGTCCCTGATTCTTTCTTTCTCATTCTTTCAGTTTATGCTCATTGTTGCTGCAAGCTCTGTCGGGGAGGAACTTTTTTACCGTGCTGCTGTTCAGGTTGATCTCCTTAGGCCGAAACATGCAAGAGGAGTTATATAGAGTTTATTTCATGATTGATTACTTTCTAAAGTAAGAAGATATTGTTCCTTAGTTTCTGTCTTTATGACTTTCAATGCAGGGAGCATTGGCAGAAATATTTCTTCGAGGTAGCAATTTTTTTGCTGATGCTCGTGGAATGGCTCTTCTGGTAGAATAGCTAAATTTATTCCTTTAAACATGTATTTTTAAAATTAACAAATGCATGCTTAACGGTTAATATTGAAATTCAGGTTGGTGTGTTGCCTCCATTCGTCCCATTTGCACAGGCGTATGCAGCTGTTATCACAGCTGCTCTTATTGGTTCACTTTATTACTTGGCTGCTTCTCCCAAAGGTATGTAGTAATTTGCATAAGTTTTTTGCGTAGAATGACTTGATTGCATATCTCAATAACTGTATTATCTGGCACTCTGAGTTTCTTGTTGTGCACTTTCAGATCCCACCTATGTAGTCGCACCAGTTCTAAAGTCACGTTCTGGCCGTGAAGATCTGAAAAAACTATTCGCAGGTTTATCTTTTCCCCTGATATCTACTGTCACAAAATCTGATTTGATCGCGTTCGTGTATGAGATAACCTTCTTTCACTTGTAAATATGTTATTTTTTTTATGTGCTCTTCAACCTAATGTATAGGAAACAAAGTATCACTTCGAAATTGAGGAATGATAGCAATCATGCGGTTTTACTCCAGCATGGCAAAGAAATGAAACTTTATGAATAACAAGTACACTATAAGGAACTTATCTGAAGTATTCAACCATTGGTTAGAAATCCATATTTTAACTTTGCCAAGAAAGGCATTTGTTTGAAAGTCTGAAAGTCTGAAAGTCTGAAAGATCTCAGATACAAATCTTTCAATCCAGATCAGATTTCTCTAAATGTGTATATCTCTCAACTCGTTGTAAATCCTTCTTTACCTCTAAAAGTTGACAATCAACACCCTTTGACTAATTTTCGAGTGCAATCCTAACGGCTTTACTCATCTGTACTTGTGATTAAGCAATATCTTCACTCTACCTCTTGAAAAATCTGGATGCAAGTTTGTGCTAAACTAATCTCACTGTATAACACTTGATCTTACAGCCTGGTATGAGCGGAGGCAAATGAAAAAGATATACTCGCCATTACTTGAGGCGTTTTTGGCTCTTTATCTTGGATTTGAATGGATTCAGGTAAGTCAAGTCCGCACAGTTTCTGTTACTCCTGTAGGTAATTAGTAACGTAATCAAGGACTGACGAAATGAGATATTCTGTGCCCATTAGATATATTTCTGTGCATTAGATCAAATTTGACAATAGTCTGATTTAGGTCTCACATAGTCCAAAAGTAATCATGACATGGTAGGGTATCACGAGATCCATTTAGACCAGCATTTATGTAAGGATCTACATTAATTTTTTGCTTATTAATAAGTGACGGACAAATATTTTGCCAAAGCCAAAAAGGAATGATCTACTAAATGAATATGACGCATAATGCGTCCATTGACATGATTAGATTAAGTAAGCCTCACAGTAGTTGTTTTTGTTTTCACATTGCTTAACAGTGATAGATCTAACAATATGTAAAAATGGTTTAGGATGTACCGGGTGGAAGGTTTTATATGCTGTTATGGTAATGGACAAACGTAAATCAATATTAATATATTGCTAGAAATAACGAATAGGAGATCATGCAAGTTTTATGTTGGTTTCATTTATGTCTCACATGGTCTGCCAATGATTTGACACAGATGATGTATATCACCTTATTTAGCGTATCTTGAACCCTAAATTTATGAGGTTTTTTTAACTTAATTTCTTACTTGTATGTACTCTGCAGACGGACAATATTCTTGCACCTATTATCACTCATGGCATCTACTCTTCTGTTATTCTGGGACACGGGCTTTGGAAGATTAATGACCATCAGAAACGACTACGACAACGAGTGCAAAAGCTTAAGCTGGAGAGTAAAATTCCCAGGAAATAGTGAGTCCGAGAAATTCAAGGAGGTGATATTTTGATGGTTGAAAATTTAAGTATAGGCTTGTACTGCAGAATTTGTGTATAATCAGAACAAGAACAGTAGGTTATAGAGGTTCAAAGTATAGTGTCTTGTGAGAAATATTGTGCAGATTCTTGCTTTATGTTGTACATACAAGAAATGGGAAATGTTTCTCGCGTTTATTGTACTTTGGACAACTAGACTTGATAATTTTGTGGCGACTAATTTGTTTAGTGAGCTATCGTCTAAATTTCTGTTCGCAATCGTGATCGATAGAGTTGCATAAGGAAATTTTGTACCAAATAATTTAATTTTTTGGTCAATGTTTCAATTGTGCATTTAATATGTTGATATCATGTTGCATGTATAAATCTGAAAAGGAAAAGACTTGCCCAAGTATCGAGCATTAGAAAAACCAACCACTGACTGTCATACACCAGTACACAACCTAGATTCTTTACTAAAAGTCCAGAAATTCACTATCCTTGAGTGAAATACCAGGTTTATTTTCATTCATCTATATGATCCAAGAATTCGAATCCTTTACCATATCTGGTATTATGTTTCCCATATGTTAACCCTACCGTAGAGTTGGTATGTATGCTTTGAAGGGTTTTTGCCTTTACTGATATGGTTGATGCGCAGGAGGCAGAGTGAACACACAGACGGGACATAATAATATGATAGCAGGTGACTACCCTTAGCCTCTGATTTGTAGGTACCCAGGAAATGTATCTTCCTGAATGAAGAACATCTAACAAGAAATTACTGAAATGTTGGAATAGCACAGATGAGAATTACAAAGTTCTCTCAACATAAAAATATCCTACATTATATGTGAATTACAACTAACCTTCGGTGACTTGCTGCAGCTCCATTCCAAGTGGTTCACATAGGCGGTGCTTAAGATATAGAGGTTATTTGGCATCCCACATAGATAAAATCAGCATCAGATAAGTAGAAGAAATAATGTGGATCTTTTCGTACCAAGTAGCTGGCGCTAGACTACTGGTTCATCAATCTTGGGCTAGATACTGGGAAAATGCCCGGGGATGAAGGGACTAAGCAGTTGAGGGAGGGAGTGGAGATACAAGACATACTGTGTGCAGCAGATGAAATGAGAATTTAGGTGAAATCGGGGGAGGTTGCTGTTATCCTGGTGAAACAATGGATGGATATAGGGTTGAGGAGATAACAAATCCAAGGATCCGGGTAGGTGAAGATAAAAAAGGAACTGTGAAGTTGGAGATGGAATAGGTGAAGGATGGTCAGTCATCCATGGTAGGGAGGGTGGTGGATCATTCATCGAGGGGATGAGATAACATCTGAAGGAACATTAGTTTCGAGGAGAGAGCAAAAAACCCCAAGTCGAATGGAAAATCATGTAGTTGTACAATTCACTGAACTGAAAAGCAATTATTGAAATACTAGCATTACCAGTTGTTGGTCGCAATTGTGACACATTGAAATATAATATAAAATTGGAGAATAAAAATTGACACTAAAGTTATTTTACATGGAAAATCCATCAAAGTTTAATAGGGTAAAACTTACGGGTACGAAGAAAAGATGTAGTTGTACCATGGAAAATATAAATATGAAATTTGGAGAATAAAAATTGACACTAAAATTATTTTACATGGAAAACCCATCAAAGTTTAATAGGGTAAAACTTACGGGTAAGAAGAAAAGATGTAGTTGTACATCTGAAGGAACATTAGTTTCGAGGAGAGAGCAAAAAACCCCAAGTCGAATGGAAAATCATGTAGTTGTACAATTCACTGGAACTGAAAAGCAATTATTGAAAATACTAGCATTACCAGTTGTTGGTCGCAATTGTGACACATTGAAATATAAATATGAAATTGGAGAATAAAAATTGACACTAAAATTATTTTACATGGAAAACCCATCAAAGTTTAATAGGGAACTTACGGGTAAGAAGAAAAGATTTCACTACAATAGTTTGGAGAATTTTACAATATTATACTATATTTCCAAAGCGACATTATTTTTTTCATACTGGAGCAAAACTTATATCACAAATATTATAAGAAAAGAGAAAAATATATATTAAAAATATTATAAAATACGCTCTTATTATAAATGCTTTATAGAGGATAAGAGAACACTCGAGATGGAATGGTCTTTTCTGAAATTGAGAAGCTCTATTTGTAAATCTCCTTAGTCTTCAATGATCAAGGAAGGCCAATTCAAATTTAATTTGCCTTCAATGATAACCGAACAAATCACATGAGTTCTTTCTGATTAAGTAGACATGCGTTGATTGTAATTTTGCAACTTGTCAACATTTCTCTCAATTGGAGATTTATTTAAAATCAAGCACATTTCTACACATTCTTTCAAACTTGTTTTTCTTTGCTTCTTACATTCCTACTAGACCATATGAATATCTACGACACTCAAACTTGTCTGCATTTATTGGCTTAGTCGGATAATCACCTGTGTTTTCCTTTATATTTCTTCCAAAAAAAAATGAAAGTGTGCTCTAATATGTGTAGTCCTAGAATGGAATATGCATGACACTCATTTTCTCTTTTTTGTCTAAATTCTTCCAACAACATATGAATCCATATAGCCTCTTTGCAAGTTTGAGTAGTTACCATGTATCTATGTCTATTGTAGATAATGCTACATCTGTCTTCAATTTTGAAACACAGCTTACTGCACCTCTTACAAGTGTAAACATAACAAATAGTAGATTTTCTTTTATCAGGATCACCTGCATAATTTGAATCAATATAACATTTGAGTGTCAAATGTTAGAGTAGATGCCCAACTAGCCAACTTATGACGTGTGAGTTTATAGACTCTTGTATATGACAATCTTTATATATGATATTCGCATTCATTTATATGACATTCTTTATTTTCATTGTGTTGTATAATGATTAACAATTGCGTTGAGTAAAGGCCTAGAATGCACTAAAGTGTATGTTAGATGTGATAGTGGGTATGACGGCTATCATGAAACACATCTAATAGTCACTGTGTATTCTGAACATGTTCCTAGTCGATTGGACCGTCAAAATGAGGATAAGGCCGCCCGAGCTAGAGACTAGTATCTGCGATACGAAAGACCATGTTTCATTGGTAGGGAACATTATGATGTTCTGAGCATGCAGATAGATAGTGACCTGGTGATCTATCGAACTACCCTCGTACGGACTTTCCAAGTGGTTACCATTTGTCGAGTGGATAAGTCCGAGGTCTTGGTTGTACTGATTAGTCCTCACGACTCGAAACGTCATTGAGACTCTACATGATAGGCGTCTCACTTTGACTCGTTTTCCGACTCACTTGGGGTCATCACCTCCAAGATGATAGCTATCGGATCTATAGCGACTCTCGATTTACCAATGGTCGTTGATCTGATCGGGATATATGGATTGAATTGAAAGTACCGTACGCTAACCACGACCAACTGGTTCTTGCAG
>KQ992178.1:101761-138126 GCA_001598015.1 Dorcoceras hygrometricum
TTCATTAAACTTATCTAGAATTGAAGGAAGATTAAATTCAGAGATTTTCGTTTTCTAATGAAGAAGACGAAGAATGAACAGTGACCAGCTGGGTAAACAATATCAGTCGCAAGATTAATACCAGCTGAATGCACAGTACTTAGAAATAGATTCATTAAACTTATCTAGAATTGAAGGAAGATTAAATTCAGAGATTTTCGTTTTCTAATGAAGAAGACGAAGAATGAACAGTGACCAGCTGGGTAAACAATATCAGTCGCAAGATTAATACCAGCTGAATGCACAGTACTTAGAAATAAGTAAAGTAACTGCTGAAATGATGAAATGAAATACATCTGCTGGTGAACAGTACCAGTCGCAACGAATAGGAATCAGTCGCAAGACAAGAATCCAGTCGCGAGGTCTTTTAAATACTTATCAATCGAAACGATGTCGTAGCGCATAACTCAGTCGCTACAACCAGTCGCTACTGCTGATTTATGCATCTGCTGATTTACAAAACATCTGCTGAATTTGCGAAAGCAAAGCATCTGCTGAATTTGCGATCAAAGAAACGAACCTGCTGATTTCATACTTAGAATATTTTCGATAAAACTATATCAGCAGAGGTATAAAAACCAGCTTTCCTATTGTAGATGACCATGAACTACGAAGGTTACCTTCCTCTAAAGACTTCGACATACTTTCTAAAACTTCTGGAAAGAATCGAATAAGCTACTTGTAAGCTACTTCGATGAATGAATTACTGAAAATCTCAGAAATTCATTGGAATAACATCACCAAGACATTTTCTAAATCAGCTTCTTTGAGAGCGAGCACCGCTTAATATGATTTGATTTGAAAGTAATGATGCATGAAGCAGCTTAAGATCCTATTTATATGATTCACTATGTCTAAGGAAAACAAACATGAATATCAATATGTAAACTCTTAAGAAAGCGTGCTCTGTTTTTCAAAACAAAAGATGTGCATGGAAACCGAGAATTTTAGTTAAATAGAGAATCCATTTGGTTTGCAGAAGTTACTAAACATCTACGGTACTTGTATTCTAGTATTTGAATATCAATCCATAATAATATAAAGATCGATCATAACATAGACTGAAATATTCAAGAATCGAATTGAAATAGCAATGTAATCCCTCAATCTCGTATCTTTCTAATTGTGGACTTCTAAATGAGCTGGTCGTTACACATCAAGCTTCAGACAGCGGAAGCATAAGGAATGTTTTTCATTTGTCCTTTTTCAAAGTCATTTTTCGGGCATTGATCCAAATTGAATTGGTCACCCTTCACAACAGGAGCCACACTAGGTGAACAATCTTGCATCCGAAATCTCTCTAAAACTTTTTTGATATAGGTTTCTTGAGATAATCCTAAGATCCCACGAGATCTATCTCGATGTATCTTGAAGCCGATGACATAAGATGCATCATCCATATCCTTCACATCAAAGTTTTAGATAGAAATTTTTTCACCTCATATAACAAACCACTGTCATTGGTTGCAATTAATATATCATCCAAATATAGAATGAGGAAACAAATATTGCTCCCACTAACCTTCTGCTATATACATTGATCAATGACATTCTCGACAAAACTAAATGAAGAGATGACATCATAAAATTTTAAATATCATTGACGGGATGCTTGTTTCAATCCATATATGGATTTCTTAAGCTTGCACACCAAGTGTTCACCACCACTAGAGGAAAATCCTTAAAGTTGTTTCATGTAAACCTCTTCCTCTAGGTCAGCATTGAGAAATGCTATTTTCACATCCATTTGTTGCAACTCCAAGTCAAAATTTGCAAATAATAATTTTAGGAAGTCACACTTCCATCCTTCCTCCTACTATACTCAACAAATTGAGCTTAATTCCGTACGAGAATTGAGAAACCAGTACTTGTGTGACCCTCAATGGTTCAAGGATACAGCTAGACGTGGGCTCAGAATATTTGTGACTCCGAAACCACAAATCGGACTAAACCCATCGGATCATGGTAAAGCGTCTAGCAACATCGCCCCATGATCCCCTAGGTATCACTGATAGTGCCTGCAAGAACCAGTAGGTCATGGTTAGCGTACAGTACGGTCCTTTCAACTCAAATATCCCGATCAGATCAACGACCATTGGCAGATCGAGAGTCTCTAGAGATCCAATAACCATGCATACATCTTGGAGATCAAATAGTGGCATCGCATGTGTTACGGTAAACCCATTTACCCAAAACACATCTAGTACTCTGGCCAGAGATTAATCACACTATTATCTCCTCAGATAGCATAGGATATACATGCACAAGGGCGAGCGGTGAATCCTCGACAACGAAGCATCGACTCCTACATGCATCGGGACCTCACCCAACCCCGCCACCTGATGACCCCAACTGAGTCGGTAAACGGGTCAAATTGAGACACCTATCATGTAGAGTCTCAATGACGTTTCGAGTAATGAGGGCTAATCTATACAACCAAGACCTCGGACTTTATCCACTCGACAAATGGTAACCACTTGGAAAGTCCGAACGATGGTAGTTCGATAGATCACCAGGTCACACACATCTGCATGCTCAGAACATCACTATGTTTCCTACCAATGAAACGTGGTAATTCACATCGCAGATGCTAGTCTCAAGCTCGGGCGGCCCTTACCTCTTTTGGACGGTCCAATTGACTAGGAACAGGTTTAGAATATACAGTGACTATTAGATGTGTTTCATGATAGCCATCAAATCAACTATCACATATAACATACACTATAGTGCATTCAAGGTCTTTATCCAACAATTGTAATCATAATAATGAAGATAAAGAATGTCATAAAATAATACTAATTTCATAAATGAAGATCGTTTTAAATAGAGTCAACAAGAATCCACACGCCACAAGTTGGCTAGTTGGACACCTACTCTAACAATCTCCCACTTGCCCTAAAGCCAACTACTCATCAGACGCGGTCCCATTGCTTCACGATGTTTTTCTAACAATGGTCCTGGCAAGGGTTTCGTAAGTGGATCAGCAATGTTGTCTGCAGAGGCGACTCTCTCAACTGTTATGTCACCTCTAGCCACAATATCCTGGATTATGTGGTATTTCCTCAGTATATGTTTGGATCTTTGGTGAGACCTAGGTTCCTTTGCTTGCGCAATGGCACCTGTGTTGTCACAGTACACCGGGACAGGACCAACTCCTTCAGGGATTACGCTCAACTCTTGGACGAAATTCCTTATCCAAATTGCCTCTTTAGCAGCAGCTGATGCTGCGATGTACTCAGCCTCAGTGGTTGAATCCACGGTGGTGTCTTGCTTGGAACTCTTCCAAGAGACAGCACCATCATTGAGCATGAATACAAATCCAGAGGTCGACTTCGAATCGTCCACATCGCATTGGAAGCTAGAATCAGTGTATCCTTCCAATTTTAGTTCACCACCCCCATAGACCATAAGGCTGCGTTTGGTACCCCTGATTAAGCCCTGATTGACAATCTATCCACCATTTGGTTCGTTTGTAGCCAAGTTTCTTTGAATCCGTGAATGCAGGATTGAGCAGATTTCTTCCTGTTACACCGTGATTGTGAAGCCATTCAATTTAGGTAGGTTAAGTTGTCCGATAACATTGATTACAAAGACATAGCCCAACATTACCAATTTACCCCGACATCAAACTTCGTCTTAGCCATATCTATCGACGAAGCTATCGCAGATTACAATCTTCAATTTGTCTCTGGCTTCAGCTGTCGCAGATTCGCGACACATCAGCAATCGAGAACTGCTGTTGAAGAATCTTGAGAAGCACATTTCTTGCCGTCGCAGGTATTTATCGATTTATTTTGTTTGGTATGCGGACGCGTTGTATCTCCTTCTTCTGAGAAATATTTTGTTGACAGTCTACGTAGGAGGAGTGCGTTCGAATTTTGGTTTTATGTTTTTAGGCTGCTGTATACTGTCTCTCAAATTTTAGGAAATTCACTTTGAACACACTGAAATTTGTCAATTTGGGAAGTTACTTCCGGAGTCAGAACGATTACTGTACATCTCTGTTCTTCAATATGGAGTGTTAGGCTACTGTGAATAACTCGTGCAACGTTTCTGTGCAAGATGCAAGCCTTGATATAAGAAATGCAGGAATCTGTTACAACCTTCTTAATTAAACTGTACTTGTAATTTTTGAAGGGATGATATTTGAGTATTTGGAGTTCATCCCTGAAATGGTTAACAACTAATGTATCCTTAAAACAGGTTGTACGCAGGTAAAAGTTATTGAATCCAGCACCATAATCGAATGGAGATTATGTAATAGTCATCATCTATAGTTTTGCATAGAAAATCTTGTTGGTGGGTTTTCAGTTTTGAGTAAAAAGTCTGTCTCTTTTATTGGAAAGAGTTGCCGCATTCCTAGGTAGTTTACGGCGAAGTATTGCAGCATAAAATAGTTTGCTTTAATCACAGTTTGCTTTAATTGTGGTTGTATGCCTGCTTGTAGCCCGAATATTTAGTAATGCTACAAGTATTTCCATTAATATGAGTCATCGATCATGTCTCAGTTTCATAAGTCTTGCAATATATATAAATTAGTTGTTTCAGTCATTGGATTTGTAAGTGTAATATTATATAGATTCCTATCTGCAAGCGGTAGAGGATTTGTATGTTTGTGTGTCTTGGCGTATTTTAATTTTTTATACTTCTGACAGATTAAATGAAAACTGTTTTGGGAAGCTTCGACACTACATACGAAACTTTGGGATGTTAGTGCTTAGATAAGCCGTAAGTTATTAATAAAATGTAGCTGCGATTCTTTGTGCTGACAGCTCAATTGAGTATGATCAAAATTAGTAAATCATTAACCATAGTGTACTGAGTAGTACATCCCAACCATTTGAAATGTGTTGCTTAGACAGAATACTTAATTTTGGAATACTGTTTCTTAAATTTAATTTGTATTCAACTGACTTGAACTACTAGCTAACTATGTGATATTACTTGTCCATTCCTATAATTCCTTTGTAATATAATTTACGTACTCAACCTTATTTTTCTGTTGTTTTCCAATTGTACAATAACGATGGATAGTAAACATAAAAACATATTTCTTCTTCTGCTCGTACATCAAATGTTGTGTCGAAATTTTTTGTTGGTATTGCTATTGATACGACAACGTACGAGAAGTGTTCCGAAGACACGATGTATTCCTCGAACAACAAGTGGATCGTACAGTATGATCCGCAGAGTTCCTGCTCAATTGAGTCATATGCACAGAATTATTGAAGCAGGAGATGGTCATTGTGTTGTGAACTTGCGTATGAATCGCAATGCATTCGAAAGATTGTGCTACATTTTAAGAAATGTAGGAGGACTAGTAGATTCTAAATATGTCTCGGTTGATGAGAAGGTAGCCATGTTTTTGTCAATTCTAGCCCACCATAAAAGAAACCGAGTCGTAGCCCACGATTACATACGTAGTGGTCAAACAGTCAGTGCACATTTTCACGAAGTGCTGCGGTCCCTACTGCAACTACATCATATCCTTCTTGTGAAGCCGACTCCTGTGGATGAAACTTGTGGGCACGATAATTGGAAGTGGTTCAAGGTAATTACTTTCTTTACATCCTAGTCTGCGATTTGAATTACGTAGGACCCTCGCAATGTACTGTTGAAATATGGCGTATCATAAGCACTCTATTAAAATCTTTCTTCATTGCAGGGTTGTTTAGGTGCAATTGATGGAACACATATTGTTGTACATGTACCGGTCCAAGACAAAGCAAGATATAGAACAAGAAAAGGAGCAATCACAGTGAATGTTTTAGGGGTTTGTGACCGTAATATGAACTTCATTTACGCGCTCAATGGGTGGGAGGGTTCCGCAGCTGATGCAAGGGTTCTAAGAGATGCATTGACTCGGGAAGATTCTTTCAAAGTTCCAAGAGGTTTGATATTTTCTTAGAAACAGGTCAATTGTGGTTTTGCAACAAAACCACATATCAAACCTTCACGAAAAATTTGTTATGTTCTGATTATTCTTTTATGCTTGCAGGTTGCTACTACTTATGTGATAATGGCTATGCAAATGTAGAGGGTTTCTTGACGCCCTACATAAGAGTAAGATATCATAGAGATGCATGGGGGAATCGTGCATGTGGACCACAAGATCATAAGAAATTATTCAACTGGAGACACGCACAGGCTAGGAACACAATTGAAAGAGCATTTGGTTTGCTTAAAAAAAGATGGGCCATTATTCGAAGTCCATCTTTCTACCCTTTGCGAGTTCAAAACCAAATAATACTGGCGTGCATCTTATTACATAATTTTATCAGATCGCAAATGCCGGACGATCCCATGGAAGAAGTTGGTGAAGATGTTTACAGCCCGTCTCAAGAAACAGGGCATGATTTCATATGCACTTTAGAGGCGTCCGTGGGATGGGATTGTTGGAGAGACGAGTTGGCTTTATCGATGTGGAATGTGAATAATTAAAAATATTCAGTTGTAAAAATGTTACATTGCATTTTTTATGTTTAAATAAATGGAATGTAAGTAAGTGTGTTTATGATTAAATTATTACGAATCAGAATATTTTACATTACATGAATACTTTGAGCTAACTCTGTTAAACTGATATGTAACAGCTTAGTTCACGTGCATTTCAGGTGTTCTTCATAGAAGACGAACTGTGATATGGAAAGTGGAGAGACCTGTGGGAGTGCAGTATGTCGAACAAAGAAAGTGGACAAGACTAGGAGTACTTGGACGCCACGTGAAGAGGACGTACTGATAACATCACTAAAAGATGTTATAACAAAGGGGTGGAAAAGCGAAAATGGATTCAAAGCTGGGTATGTAACTTTGTTGGATTCGGCAATGCATGCAGCCCTTCCTGGTACTGATTTACGTGGAAATCCGCACATCAACTCTAAGGTGCATGTCTGGAAGAAAACTTATGGTACATTAGTTACATTATTGGGCAAAAGCGGTGTGGGGTGTAATGATACCGATAATACTGTTGAAGCAACTGACGAGACATGGGAAACAATTCTCAAGGTTAATCTTACCTCACATTTACAATTGTCGCTCACGATGCAATTTTTAATTGAATGTTGTAAACGCAGGCGGACTCTAGCTTCCGAAGCATGCGACACAAGCAATGGACGCATTTTCCTGGTTGGTTCGAGATCTTTGGAAACGATCGTGCAACGGGCGAGCACTCCCAGACTTTTGAGAATTCTTTGAAAGATGTTCTCAAACTCCATGATGATGTACCTGATGAAATCCAGTTTGCCGATGCTTTCGCATTTAATGTATCCCATGGTGAGGATGATTCAATCTCAGAAACACATACACCCTCATCTAAACCGAATGTCGCAACAACTTCGAAGAAGCGTAAAAGGAATCAAGTGAACGAGGTGGATGAGGCTATAGTCGCAGCCATCAACAACCTTGCAGATATAACCAAAGCCACAATGAACGATTTGGTGAAGCAACTTGCAGTTCCAGACAATTTATCAAATACACAGGACGTGGTTCTGGAAGCATTGCGAGAGATGAATGATCTATCTGATGAGGAACAGGTTATTGCAGCGCAGCTGTTATTCAACAACCACAACAATTTGGCCTTATTTAAGCGTTTAAATGACAAAGGGAAACTAACTTTGGTTAAAAGGTTACTTAGTGGTGATTGAATATCACTAACTTGTGCATGATGCCTAGGTTTCTGGAGTACTATATGTTAATTATTGTAATTGGTGCAACATTAACCGGCTATGTTGATAGTGTTGGCTGTTTTGTAGTTAAATATTTTGTAAAGTTCGGGATAACAAGAATGTTTTTGTACTTTATATTGCTGTGTTATCTTATTTATGCAATTCAACATTTTGCTGATTTATCTAACTTATGCAATATCATACTGTAAGTTATTCAATGCAATACTGTATTTTGCTGTTGCTTATATTAGTGTCTGATGCATCCAATTATTATTTTTTGGAGGACAGCCGTTCTGAGTTTGCGTTCATCCTTTGCAATTGAGGAAGCTTGAATATGTGTTTGCGTTATGTTGGTTCTGAGTTTTTGTTCTCGTAGAAATAGTTGCAATGTAGTTAAAGGCATCTGGTAGTTACCGTTTTATGGTAATGACAGAGCTGGAAGAAGAAAGCGCTACAGTGTATTAATGCATCGCTGTTGTACTGATAAATGTTTTTGTTGACCTTTGTATTGCTGTGTAATCTTATTTATGCAATTCTACATTTTGTTGATTTATCAAACTTATGCAATATCATAGTGTAAGTTATACAATGCAATACTGTAGTTGAAATGAAACTATCAATCAGCGTTGAGTCTCGTTTCACTTTTCACTCCTTTCCGCTGTTCTAAGAGCCTATCTTATTATGCTGATTGCTGCCTGATATAGCAGAACCTACTGCTATATTGGCCTCCATTGTACCTTGTAATGTGTTTTGTGTATTTAATTTTTGTACAAAATTCTGGTTGAACTTACCTATGTAGCATAGTTTTGTTGAGTTGTTTGTTTGATACATCGTAATTTCTTCTTTTCAGGCTTCGGATTCTGAACAAAGTTATACCATAAAAACCAGCTGTTGGCCGTTTTAAACAACAGAAATTCCTGTGTGTTAGAAGTTGTATTGTTTGTCTGCTGATTTGGGGATGTTCTTACGTAGGATTACAATCTGTGAGCCTTATGTGTTTTCCTTCACCGGAGTTCAGATTATTGTATGTGTTTTGCATTACAGTGAAACAGAATGTCGAGTTTACTTGTGCAGCCATATATATAAGTTGGTTTTTGTAGATATAATTCCTGCTGAGCAACCTCGTATAAAATTACAACTCTTGCTTGTGGGGTCACTGTATCAAACTGTATTTGTTTGGGATTGCTGTTACTCAATGATAACTAATGAAGCTGTATCTAATTTCTGATTATGGGAAACCTTTGATGAGTGTATAATTGAAATAATCTCAAACTTTTTTTCAATGATTTAAAAGGGAACTACGGACCGAAACTTTGGGATTGCTGTACATTTTGGTGAACTTCGTACAAATTATAAATAGAGAAGATCAGTACTTCCTGCATTTTATTTAATTCTGAGTTAACAGAAACTGATAAAAACAAGTGACAAAGAAACACAATGGCTTCAAACATTGACACATTCCATTTCATTAAAACAGTGCATGTTACATTTGATTAGAACAGAACATTTCACTGCACAGGTTCCACATATGGTACACAGAAACATCATGGCTACACATTGCATATGTTCCTAACCCATGCTCCACAAAAGGACACTTTTACATATGATTCACATGACCAAAATTACAAATGATACGGTATACCTTCCCTGGAATGTTGCAACAACAATCTTAGCTGGAAGAATCATCTGAGATGTCGATTATAATGACATCTGATGGTCCACACCTCTTTCGTCCGTCAACGTTGTTGACCTTGCCAGTTAGGATTTCCATTTCTGTTGTCTTCAAAGGATTTTTGGTGTCATTGTTCAACTTCATCCTCTTTGCATTCTGCATGTGCACTGGTGAATGCAGAGCCATTGTTCCCAACTTGTTCTTTCCACCACACGACTTTGCTTCAACGTTGTGCCGTTCCTCGTCGTCGGAGGACAAATCAATTAGAGGGACAACATATTTGCTTGTAACGGTTTCTTCGGAATCCCTTTTCGAAGCCACAGACATTTGAATGAACCTGCTGAAGATACAATTTACCAAAAATAAAAACCAGAACCGTGGGTTCCAAAAATAGCCTATTGCAAGGCTATTTAAACTGCTGGGAGGGCTAACTTGTTACCACCAACTGGTAATAAATAGAGGTCAATCAATCATGTCTAATTATGCTGCAAAATAAAGGATTGAAAAGCTGTACCTCATTAAGAAAAACCTGCAACAACAACAGCCCTCATTTATAACTATACACTACTTGTGCATAACAGTGTACTGTATAAAAAAATGTAATGCGATTTTCACAGTTCAAACTAAAGTGTTAAGAAAATTACTGTTGCACATACTGTTGTGTACCTGTAGCTCGTTTACTGTGTGATACTGCATCTCCTGAATATGCATAGATGAACAATGACAGATTACTGCCTAGTTAAATGCAGATGCACGGGAAAAAATCTCATCCATAAAAAATAAATGGTTGTCTACCTCATTAGAATAAACATGCAACAAAAGCCTATCTCGTTTATAACAAAATACTAATTTTGCAGAAGACTTACCTACAGTCAAGACAACCGCAGTTCACATTAATCAATTTGTGGTAACCTATACCTCCATAACTTCAATTGGTGTTGTAATTCAAGTACTGTCTCCCTAGAACCTTAAACAAGTAAGGTCATCCAGATGTGATGACTTGTTGCTCTCATTCTCTGCAAAAAAAAAAACAACAAAGTTAGAGTCACTTGCAATGACAGTAATTATTGGACAAGCAAGGGATTACATATGCCAGTTCGTTACTTCTTGTTGTAACGTTCACTTGTCAAACAGATGGCAGAGTGCAGTTATCCTACGCTGGATGAACTACATAATTTTTCTAAGTAATACCAACATGTTAGGGATTAACACAAATCCATTTCTCACCGAACAAACAGTTACAACATCAGCGTGTAGTTATAAATAACACATTGGTTCGTGAATAGATCATTACAACTCAAAACATTGCACTAAAACACAAACTTCTCTCCGCATTCTACTCTTCATCACTAACTTGCATATCATCAAGTATTTCTCCTATCTCCTTTACTACCGTCTCCATTTTGGCGGCATGGTTGTGAATCTCAACTGCTAAATCTCGTAAGACCTTTACCAACTTTTGTGAATTCTTTGCTCGATGAGGTCTTGATGTAGAAGCCGTACCTGATTTTCCACAGTTACATTTCTCCCGAAAAATTGTCGCATCCGGTTCTTCCATGAATGAACGAAAAGCTTCTTCTGCTTCTTTATTCGTTTCATACCCTTTATAACATGCTCCACGAAAACCAGATACTTGTTTGCTAGCTTCAGACCATTTGTCGTACACACCGGGTTCTCGTCCAATAAAGACTACATACGATTTCGGCTGATATGCACCACATTATCATAAAAAATTTATTGTTTGTAAGAGACATATCATCAAAACATATCACAAAACCAATTTCTTTAACATTTGTAGTGAACAATGACAGGAAGCATACCTTAAGCCTTTGGATATTACACATACATATTAGTACATTAACTTCGGGTCAAATTTCAGACAGTAACATACATGGTATATGGTAATAGCAGTTACAGGGTTTCAAAGACAGGTATGCATGACTATTGGAAAAAATGTAACACAACATATTTCTACTCACATATAAGTTTTCAGAAATCAAATGAAAAAGACAAGGTACGAAATACACCATTGTGGCCTGGGTGTGAGGGGTAATAACACGATGATGATGCCACGCTCGTTGTGCCACGGTGCAACTTCTGAGCACACTTCCAATCTGAAACGATAATGTAAGCATATCATACGGAGACTTAACACATTCGACGTAGACAAGACATACCTATATGTGGAGGGATCATCATTTGTTGTCCAACATGATAGTTATTGGTTTACAAAATTTATTAAAAACGTTCAACATGACTCTCTGTACTAATGAGCTTCGTTCCCAAATCAAGAGAAGCTAATTCATAGGCTTCTTTCAAAACTCATCAGAAGCAGGAGTTCTCTTTGTCACAGGATTACTGCAGAATTGGAACCCCCTCTGTGATTAATTATTACTTATTAATATTAAAGTCATGTACCTAATAATTACTTTCCTTAGGGGTACAATTTTCTACTAGTTTGTCCACTCCTTCAACCACCCCAAATTCTTGTTTATTTAAGATGGTTGCTCATCGGGCCCATTTGATCGCCAAAGCCTAGAGATAAATTTTCCTGATGCCAAGTAAAATCGTATCTGTTTTTCAAGCATATAATATTGCACGTGCATTGGTTAAAGAGAAACTGTGGTGAGCTTGGATTTTAGCCACATGCGTCATTGTTTTCAAGGGTATTCCTTTTTGTAAAGAGCATATCTGTGTTACGTTATCATCCTTTCCTAGTTTGATTAGTCAATTGTTCCATCTAATTTACACATCAATGAATTGTTTTAGAATTAAGTTTGAGGACAATACTCTGCAAATTGGGTTCAGAGTAACAATATAGCTGTATATATACTCTACCAGTTCACTGAGAATAATTTAAAGTCTCAAGTCCTCAAAATTCAGAAGCTACCAACTGGAAAGTTCGTCGCATATGACATGGTTCTGTCATGAGATGCGATATTGAAGCACAAGGTCACTTAAAAAAAACAGCTTTTAACTTTTTTAGTTAATGAAAATTTGTGTATACTTCCTCCAAAAATGATATGTACACCTAAACTGCATGCACGTTGTAATGCCCGAAATCATTAAGAAGAGGATTAGTTTAGCATTCCGACATTTAAGAATCGATGAAGCGTGATTATGAGCTCGGATTTCTTCTGGAAGTGTTGGGTGATTAAGGAACTGTGTATTGTCAAATTTCTCTAAGTGTGGGAACCAGACGAAGCGACCAGACGAAGCGATTTGATGAAATCGTTCAGCAGCAGGTTACTGTAGCAAAGTCAATGCGGGTCAACACTACTGTAGCTTGCGACGGGTTGAATTTTTGAATTCCAGTCGTTGCGCTGGATTCTCGTTGCAGCTGGAAGCAGACGCGCGAATACAAGGATCAACGAGGAAGCGCCACGTGTTGGTTACTGTTACGCACGAGAAATCAGCAGCAAGAGTTTCTTACGCACCTGCTAGTTTATGTACCTGCTGGTATATTGATGTATCGACTGATTGATGACGTAGGTGCGACGTCGTCGTTTTGGTAATAAACGCAAACCAGTCGAGGTGAGAATGGTTCCAGCCGAGAGAGCAATGCGACATCGTTTTGACTTATAAACAGGAATCTCGCTACGATGTCGTTTTATATGCATTAGTGCTCAGTCGATGGATTGTTGTATCTGCTGGTTACTCAGTCGAGGGAACAATGTGACACCGTTTTTGATTATAAAAACAGGAAAATCTTGATACGATGCCGTTTCGAATATGTTGCGAAATCAGTCGTTGGATTATTAGAGCGACCAGCTGCTGGTTTCTTATAAATCAAAGTAATACCAGAAGACGTGTGGAAACAGAGTTTGAGTGAAGTACTTTGAACACAGAGAACAGCGAAGGTATAATCTGACAGAAGAGTCAGGATTAGATTACTCAGGAATGATATTTCTTGAGTATTCCGCTGAAATCACATACATGTTTGATTATTGTTCTTGATTTAGAACTTGAGTTGTGTATGTGTCGATCCATCACAGGTAGTGGATCTTTTATCTTTGCATGAGTTTGCATATTGAAGAGACTTGAATTGATTCTAATGCCCAGGACTGAGTTGGCCTGATTTTCGAAGCCGGAGATGGTTTCGATAGATGAATATTCATGTCAAGATCGGATATGAATCTTGATGGCATCGAACTGAAATGGAATCAATTCTGAGATCGAAGAAGAGAAACGAAATCATTTCATTGCATTGCATTTTATTACAGTTGATACACTGTTATTTGCTTTATCGATATTATTTGTACCTGCAGATTATACTGAGATGATTCTCACCGGAGTTTATCCGGCTGTTGTTGTGTTTTGTATGTGTGCATGACAACAGGAGGAAGAAACTAGTGGGAAGCAATCAAGGGTAGCGAGAGATAATTACCTAGACGCTGGATCAGCAGCAGGAAGAAGAACACCAGCTGATAGTTTTGTTTTGACAGTTGGTCTTAGGTTGCTCAAATCTGGTTTTGTATGTAAAAATTAAACGTGTACTAGTAAACTTAGTTGTACCTACTGAGGACAATGACGTGTTTCCATAAATGAATAATGTTTACTATACAAGCTGACGTTTCCTTTAAGCTTCTGCTGGTCGAAACAACGCTTCTGTTGAAAATTTTATGCTCTTATATACGAACGAGATTAGATTTACTAAACTTGTTTAGTTTAATTTAATAACCCACTGATTGAGATTAGAGACGTAATTGTGAGACCAATATTTAATCATTCCACTAAAAACCGAACCAAACAGAAGTACCTAAATTCCAAATATTAATAATCACTCTCTTTTCTCATTATCTTTCAAACTAAATATACATTATCAAACATATCATTTCTACCAAGCGGACCCTAAGTGAACGTCAAAGTAACCATTTATACACCTATTAATTGCTTTGTCATAGCACGAATGTACCAAAGCATTGAAAGAATAACACTTTTAAAAAACCAAGTATTAAGATGTCAAAATCAACTCCGGTGGAAATAACTTCAACATGAGGTCGACAAGGACTAAATATACGGCACACTAAATTTGGATTTATGCGTGACTAGATGAAATCATGCGAGACATAATGATCCAAGGACCCATGCCCGTCCGGAGGAGCTTAGGTTTTTTTAAAAAAAATTATTTAAGGCTATCCCATTTATAAGTCAACGAGGAATATGTGTGTTAGACAGAGATATAAGAGAGACGAGTTATATAATAGATTGATCATCCGAACATATTACATAATATTTCAATAGCCCGTGAAATTAGATAGAATAATCCCGCGTTATTTCAAATCTTACCAACTCGTCTGGGTCCCTGAAAACGGAGAAGATTGACTTCTTCATATGAAAAGAGGTGGATTCATGTTTTTGAGAACAATCGCAAATTTCTAATATAGGATTGGGTCAAGTAGGAAAAATATTTTGAATCATAGAATTCAATGAAGTATATGTTCAAACAAACTTTATTGAATTTTAAAGATATCTACAAAATATCAGGGGAGTAAAATAAGACTAAGAAAAGATATCTAATTGTATAATATAATTTAATCATTGAAACGTGACTCTAAAATTCCACAATACAGTTTGAGAATTGTACTTCAACCTCAATTTGATGGTACATATAAACATAAACATTATGATGTGATCTCATTCAATTGATCACGGAGATACGAGGACGGACCATCGCATATATATTAGTTAGTGACAGATGTCTAATAAGGGTGTTTCAAGATTACATAATTTCAACTAATTCATTTTTATATAATGATGATAATAATATAACAATTTTACAAATATGGTAACATTTTCATATGAGATTATTCAAAATTAACCCAACCCATTATTTATAGTACTATAAAAAGAGATGAATAAATAACACATTCTTTACTGTTATCATTACAGCACCCACTAGGCTGTCCTTTTTCCCAAATAATCACCGTTTTCCTCTCCGCGTATCTCAGCACCCTTTCTCACACGCTGCCTTCTTCAAAGTTCAAATCTATTCTATATAATATATCAATATAGTCTATACACATTTATGTAGAGAGAGAGAGAGAGAGAGAGAGAGAGCGAGTATAATTAATATACATATAGTACTATACACTATTATAGTAGAGAGAGAGAGAGAGAGAGAGAGAGAGCGAGGGTATTATTCTGTGGTTTGTCTACATTCATAAGTTTGAATTGAAACGCTCACATTAGAAGGACATACATGGAGGCCACCACCCTTGTGCTGTCTCTCTTCCTACTCATTCTCGCCACCGCCCGTGCCCAAACACGCCCTCCGGCGCAGCTCCAAGCACCTCCGCCGGCCTCTGACGACTGCAAGGGAGTGTTTCTTTCCTACACCTACACCTCCGGGAAAGTCGTACCCCCGATTCTGAGGTCGGATCCAGCACGCCAGGCCTACCGCTTCGAATCTTTCCTCTCCCTGCTCAACAACGACTTGGTGGAGCTCAAATCATGGCGGGTGTTCGTCGGATTCCAGCACGATGAGTATCTGGTCTCCGCTTCAAACGCCGTGCTTGCCGATGGGAACTCGATCCCCGGGAGTGTGGGGAACGGGACGGTCTTCGCGGGTTACCCGGTCCCGGATCTGAAGTCGGGTATCGAGACCGCTGGGGACTTAACCCAGATGAGTGTGCGGGTCGGGCTCGTGGGCACACAGTTCGGAGTTGGCTTCCCCAGTGTGCCTATGCCTTCAAATATCTCGCTGGTCAATGATGGTTGGATTTGCCCAAAACCATCTGTGCAAGGTGAGATTTTTTCTATTCAATCTAATCTAACATAAGTTTGGTCCTGTTTACTTGAATAGACTTAAAAGTTTAATACAAATGATTAATAATTGTTTCTTGTATTGGTGAAAATGGTGTATTTGTTTGCCGGTGTTGAGCTTGAATGGTTCTGTTTACATTTTTACAGTATTCCTCCTAAGAGCATTGAAGTAATAATATTTATTTGTTTGTTGAGGAAATGAAGGCGTGAATAAATGGAGTTGTGGAATTATGATTGACTTTTAATCAATTAGTGGGGCAGCATTGAAAAAGCCAACGTGTGAGCACCACTTGCTGGATAATTGAAGAGTAGCCAATGAAGGAATTGTGTAATTTGCTCTGTGGTTTGCCATTTAAAGCTGGGGGAGTTTTATTTTGTGCTCTTTTGTAGTTCATTGCATATATTTTGATGTTCGAATGATGGCATTTTGGAGTTCTGTTGTTTAAAGGTGACTGATTTTTAAGCGAAGATGTGGGAACTGGGAGTGATGCACGACATTCATTTGAATCATATATGAGCCGGGATGCTACTTTTTTCGTTGGGGGGAATTGTTGCTTTCCAAGAATGAGGCTTGTTGAGCTTCCAATGTATTGCTTTATCTAAGTAAATATATAACATTTGATATTTTGTGTCTGTTCGGCAGTCTAGAGCTAGCTAATTATTATGCATATACTGTTCTTAAATGTTTCTGTAGCATGAGTTTAAGGGACTATTTTCTTGGCTTTTCTGAGATTGCTTAATTTGAATCTGTGTTTCTCAGGAAATAGCACGATGCAAGTATGTTGCACCAGAGACCCCAAGTTCAAATCCAACATTACCATGGATGATGAGTTTTTGCGTCGTCAAAACGGTGATATTACCATAATGTATGATGTGATGAGAACATATGAGGCCAACTATTGGGCTCAGGTTACAATCGAGAACCATAGCCCCCTTGCGCGACTCGACAACTGGCAATTAAGCTGGGATTGGATGGAAGATGAGTTCATTTTCGCCATGAAAGGAGCATATCCATCTGTAGTGGATACATCAAAGTGTGTATTTGGGGTACAGGGCCAGTTCTACCAGAGTCTCGACTTTTCAACCGCCTTGAACTGTGACAGAAGGCCTACAATAGTAGACCTGCCTTTAGCCAAGACCAATGACACAAACCTGGGAATGATACCCTTTTGTTGTCGGAACGGGACGATCTTGCCTCCTGCTATGGATCCGAGCAAGTCAAAATCAGCATTCCAGATCAACGTTTTCAAGATGCCACCTAACCTCAATCGCTCTGATCTTGTCCCCCCACAGAATTGGGGGATAGAGGGCAGACTTAACCCAGATTATAAATGTGGGCCACCTGTTCGAGTGAGTCCCAGCCAGTTTCCAGACCCGAGCTTGCTACTACCTAATTCAAGTGCCATTGCTAGTTGGCAAGTGGTGTGCAATATCACACAGCCAAAGGGAGTCAGCCCACGATGCTGTGTGTCTTTCTCTGCTTACTACAACGAATCCATCATCCCATGTCAAACCTGTGCCTGTGGTTGCCCCACTAATACTGATCAAACATGTAGCAGCACCTCTCCCGCTCTTTTCCTCCCATCTCAAGCCCTCTTAGTTCCATTCGAGAATCGTACTACCTTAGCAAGAGCATGGGCAGAACTTCACCATTTCCCGTTGTCTAACCCACTCCCCTGTAGTGATAACTGTGGAGTTAGTATCAACTGGCACTTGTTCACGGACTATAGAGGCGGGTGGTCTGCAAGAATTACAATCTTCAACTGGGATGACTCTCCTTTTGTTGATTGGTTCACCGCACTAGAATTCGAGAAAGCAGCTCCTGGCTTCGAAGCAGTGTACTCCTTTAATGGAAGTGCACTGAATGGCGTAAACAACACGATTTTCATGCAAGGTCTTCCAGGCTTGAACTATCTCGTGGCAGAAACTGAAGGGGCCAATCCCCAGAGAGATCCTCGAGTTCCTGGAAAACAGCAGTCCGTGGTTTCATTCACGAAGAAGGTGACACCTGGAATTAATATTCCCGCTGGTGATGGATTTCCATCAAAAGTTTACTTCAATGGAGAGGAATGCTCACTGCCTAAAATACTTCCAGCAAGCGGTTCTTATCGCTTGGATTCGTCGGTTGCATTATCTTTCCTTCTCGTTTTCGTAGCCTTCGTTTTTGTGCAGCAATAGCCAAGGGGATGGGTGCTCGAATTTAATTACACCGAGTGCATATTTGTTCATTTTTTCATGTTGTCTGATGTGAGGAACTTCAAATTGAGAAGGCTGAGGATGTTTCTAGTTAGAAACCACAGCGTTGGCATTGTAACATATAGGCACGAGTTTCAGAGTAAAACACACACTGTTTGATTTGTTGTAAACATCATTGAGCAAAGGTGATTTCCCTTCATGGTTTAAATACTGTTTGTAGAAACTGTGAGAAAATTTTTATATCTAATTATTCGACATACAAATGAAAGACGTAAAAAGCTTGAGCTTTCTTTCATTATGTTTCCGATGTTTATGGATGTGTCGTGAAAACATATATGCTAGAAACAAGAGGAAAATATTTTATTTCATTCCCGTGTCTCCACTTTTCCATTTAAATTTCCTTCTGCCTTGTTTTACAGTGGTATATTCATTGTAAAGATTTAATAATTTTTTTTAAATAAGATTTAATAACTTTTTTTAAATAAGAATTTTATTGATTTGATAGATTTTTATTGAATTCCGTAGAATTGTAACAAATTTTTATAGATTCCGTGGATTTAACAGATTTGCAGAAACATTTATAAACTTTACCATAATATTCAATTGATTTATATATAAAACAAAAACTATACAATACAAAGTATTATTAGAAAAATATAAAATAATTTCATTAAATTTTTTTAAGTTGATGTTAGTATATAAAATGTTTATACTTTTATTCCACACACGTGTGCACACACACACACACAGAGATATATATATATATATATATGTATGTATGTAAGTGTGTACGTGTATATTAATTTTTAAAACATATTATTGCATTACACAAATAATGTAATACTTATACTATAAAAATTAAATATTGATTAGATAAAAATTAAAAATCAATTTCAAATAAAAATTAAATTTATTTGTTAAACATAAGTTATTGTTACTTCTATATTAATTAAGTTTATGATTTGTCAACGTGAAAAGCATAATAATATATACCTATATTTTAAGACCTATAATTTTAATACAAATAAAGTAATGATCTTTAATGTTCTTATTTTTGAAAAATATATCAATTATAAATCAAAATATTAGTTATTATTGCCTTTAAATAAATTTTAACAAATGTATTTTTATCATTTTTGTTCATTAAACTATATGATGAGATCTTTAAATTATTTTTCTTATTATAATTAAATATTAAAACTAATGATATATATTATGGATAAAACTACATAATAAATTTTAAAAAAATAAAAATTTGAAACATCTGTCTTTTTAAATTTTGATTTGAAATTGTGCAAAAAATTGATTATTTAGCAATTATGAAAAGACATACTTCCAAGTAAAAACATTAAAACATTGAATATAAAATAATTAATTAATTATTTTTATGTATATACAATTTAATTTTTATGGGTTGGAAATTGAGAGTGATAAATATTTATAAGAAAATAGAGAAAGAGAAAGAAAGAAATTAGAAGTTCATTCAAATCTCTACCTTCAACCAAAGAAAAATTCTTGACATTTATTGTTGTACTTTATGCATGAACAATTGTATATCATTGACTATCATGAGGTTGTTAATTGTCCATTCAAATTTTATATACCTATACTTTTAGACAGTTTTTAAAAGTGAATGTTGAGTATCACATGAATTTCAAGGAGTTTATAATAGTTATTGTTGAATACCGTAAGACTTTTATGGAGTTTATAAAAGTTACTGTTGAATACCTACATATCTAAAATCCACGAAAGTTTCGAAAAGTTATAAATTTTTCTATCATTGAATACATACGAGTGTTCTAGAAAGGCAACAAGTTCGGCTTAAGTATGATTAAAATATAACATCATGAAGAAATGTTAAAATAAGTGGTCAGACGATTAGTTTACCATATTACGCGTATAGAAAGATTGACAAAAAATAACTTCTTTGGATAATATTTAAATATTTTAAGTTATTTTATATGTATTTTAACTTTTAACTTTTAATTTAAATTATAGTTATTTAATAATATAATATTTTAAACAAACGTTATATTATTTAAACATAAGAGTCCTGATGAATTTTTCAAACATGCATCTTGCAGATGAAGAGTTTGACAAATCGGTTGTTGCACAAATGATCATCTCAGGGGAGTGTTATGAGATAATATATTTATATATGATTATTCTAGATTGTGACTTTGAAACTTATATTTTCGATTATTTTGAAAATTTATGAATGTTGTTTCTCTCTGTATATATTAGTTATTTAATATATTAATTGAGTTGATATAAATAAAATCTTTGTTTACTTACACACGTTGCCTCGTTTGGTGTATATAAAGTTGTTTATTTAACTAGTCCGTCGTTATCACAAATGTTGAATGGATCCATACAAATTTAAAATAAATATTTTTTTTATTTACAAAATGAATCAGTTGAATGAGATAATTAAAATTTGAAATTGAAATGACAGAAGATAAGAAATAGGATAAAATATGGCACCAAAAAGTCAAGATTTTTTAATTACAGTATCAATGGTAGATATGGTAATCTTTGTAATTTTAAGATTAAAGATTTTTTTAATGCTATGGGGAGTAAAGAATCTAATCTAATCTAAAGAAATATAGAAAATAGAATTCAATTTTAGATTATAACTAAATATATGATGAATATCTAAAAAGACAGGTTATCAGAAATAATAAAAAAAGTCTCATCAATATTTTGTATAAATATATCATAGTTATAATTCTAAATAAGGCTTTTGACCATAATAGAAGTTAGTTAATATACGAGCAACTTTAATAGTAAGAGTACAATGAAATAGAATTTTTTTCCCATGTTTAATGTCATACAAACCTGTTTAAACATATAAACTTGACATTTGACAGTGAAAGTGAAAATATGATGGATATTATAAGTTTTACAATAAATTATATTTTGTTGTAAACTAAAATCATAATCTAAGTATATGTTTAATTGTTTATAGGAGTAGGAACTTGAATAAATAATAATGAGTACGTTCGGAGATATGAAACTTAAACTTCAGGCATAAAAAGATCATAAGATATATAGTGTTACGTTAATGTTTAAAGATAAGAATTATATTTCTTGCCTACAACCAGCAAAACTCTAAGTTTTATTGAATACATATATATGGTAGCCGAGAACTCTTAACACTCTGTGCATGATCTAAAATCACCAAACCTAAAGCAGTAAAATTAGTTGTGCAAGTATGCTTCGCATATCATGCAGCATGAATCGTCAACCCAATCGATCATCGTGGTCTGTGAAGCATAAAGAACGTAAGATCCCTCTACTTGTGGAACCATTAATATCAAAATCTGGGAACTGGTACAGTGAGCTGCTGCACATGAAGGTGATCCAGCTGATAATCCTCAATGCCGAAGTCGTCCATGCCTTCATGATGTGACTGTAAACGAAAAAACTTAACATCAGAAAATGATTGTGGCACATTTGGTATTTACAATGAGTCATAGAAAGCTAGCCTGTTTGTTGTAAATGGTCATGAAATCCTCTCGGTCTATGCTTTCGGGAAATAAGTCTACTTCGCCAAATTTTTCTGCTTTTACGCTTAATAAATCACCGTCATTTTGCTGGTTGTCCATCCCATCTGCAACTGAGAAACCCGTCTTACTTTGTACATTTTTCGGATCCAAGGAGAAGCCGGGATGAAAGAACCTTGTTGGTGATGTGTCCATTCCTAACTGGAAGTTTGGATGTTGGCGGGCTTCAAGAGTTGAGCCTACTTGATGCATAACCCAATCCTGATTTCTGTGGTGATGATTCTGATCACTAATTGTGTCAAAGTTGGATAAGAAACATTGATGTCCTTTTACTTCTGAGTTAACCACCTCCGGAAGTAGCCCTTTCGAGGTGAGAGTCGACACTCCTGAACTTCTCACCAGGGAAAAGCTATTCCCTGGCAATCCGGTTCTCTGACAGCTTGACAAAGCTGCAAATGTTGATGGCTGGGAAACTGAGTACGCTGGCCTACTAAAGTCCTTCCCACCCAATACAGCAGCATTTGGAATCGTCTGTGGTTGGCTGACAGATGGTAGATTCGTGAGATGAGCGCCCTTCATTCCATTTGAAATTTGAGCACTTGGCTGCTGTTGAACCATCTGAGTGTGCAACAAATTATTTTGGTTCACATGCGGGTGACTATGTAGATTCATGTTGCCATATGTAACATGAGCAGCCTGGTGCAAAGTTGCGAGTTGCTTCGAGTTCATATTTGTTGGGACTCCATGCAGCATGCTCACTTGCTTAACATTACAGTTCGGCTGTTGTCCCTCAGTGAACCTCATATTAAGATTCTTCAAGCTCAAAATCTTTGTTTGATCGGTCGGGATCACAGACATGGCAGGCGTCGTGGCAATCGTACCAAGTGATGGGGTCGGGATGGAGTTAACACAGTGGTGAGGCAATTGATCAGAAGCAGCGAGAGCTTGAAGATCGAGGCTCTTGATGGAACATGTTGCTGCAAACGCTGCGCCTGGGGGTTTCATAAAAGAATTGCCTTGTCCATTCCTGCTATTTATCCTTTTGAGATACACACGATATTTCTACAACGATTATGAAATTGAGATTAAAGTTGGAACGAAATCACCCAAGTCAAACTATTCAACGGGGAATTCTAAATAGAAGTTTTTCCGGTGGATAATCGGCGGACTAAGATTAATATTACAGTTTCTCGATTAAGAAAATCTGTAAAGGGACAAACATATAGGATTAATATTTCAGTTTCTCACTTAAGAAACACTAAAAAACAACAAGTATGTGTCTAACCTGAAGATGACTGGCGACGTTCTCTCTCGTTAAGCCAGGTACATTCATTATTTCTAAGATTTTCTTTGGAACCGCATCTGCATTAAACATAGAAATGGAACATAATGAGAACAAGGGTACGAAAACAAGCAAAGAATGGAGATTGCTGGCATGAGAAGTGCATACATCATCTGCAAGCAAGAAAAAAGGCATGGAAGAAAAAGGCATGGAAGAAAATAAATCCACGAGAAATAATAGCTTTTGCTGGTTGTTCAAAGTTATTTCACAACCCAAAAACATACCTAAACGAAATTTTAGTGCATTAAAGAGATCGACTCAGTGTTCGCTTCAACATTCACGCTTAAATTCTTGAAATTCAAGAAAAGAAAGCGACGCTTTTTTTAAATACTCAACAAAATGGTTCAAACTTTTTGGACAAGAGTGTGCCTCTCCAAAGATCAACAATTTAAATAGTTTCCACCACCGACGCATTACAATTAGGAGATGACAGATATTGCAAGCAGTGTGTATGGACAATGCACACCAAGAAAGATCTTATCACATATCAATGAATGGAGAAAAGGCAGTCCAAAAACATAGGAATGAAAACAGATGGAAACAAAAAAACCAGAGAATGGATAAGACCATACTGTCAACCCCGAGTTGATTCACAGCCGTCTCAAACTGCTGGTGAAGCTCAATCGACCATACTACCCGTGGTTTCTTCAACGCAGGTATATCATTCCTTTCTTCTATATCATCTTTATCATCCTTCCTTCTCTTGGTATTTTGCAAATGCCCTTCATTAGGGGATGACGAATAGTCGATGTCTTCCAAAGATTTTCGCAGCTGATCCCCATCTTCCACACTTCCAGACTGTTGAGGATAATTTTTTTCCTTCCATCCACACTTCTTTCTTCGAATCACATGCTGCCACATGTTTTTCAAAGCATCCATACGAACCGGTTTCACAAGATAGTCGCAGGCGCCGTGTCTCACGCCCTTCATCACCAATTCTTTGGTGTCATCTGTAGACATCACTAGAAAACCACAAAACCAGGACGTGAGTAATCAACTATTACTCTGATAAAAAAGTTGAACAAAACTTTTTTTCTCCTTACTAATAACAGGCAAGTCCATCTCCAATCTTATCTGCTCTAGAAGTTTGAAACCATCCATATCCGGCATGTGGACATCGCTCATAACAATGTCAAAGCCATCTTTTTTCTCCCTGAGTAACTGTAATGCAGCCTCTGCTAGCTCGCACTTCGTAACTAGCAATCCAAAAATAAAAAGTTTATCCACTGAAAAGAAAATCAGAATCAGAGATTGTAATCCCAACTAAACCCAGCAACCCAACAACTATCCTTTACTAAACACAAGAATAAATATCACACATCCACACATTGCTGGATTCCGTGCTTATGATCCAAAGACAAGAATAACGAATATACCGCAAAACTATATGATATACTCAGAGCCAAAAAATTAATCAAAATCTCATTTGATTATATAAAACACATGAGAAATATATTTATGGTCCTTTAAATAAATTTGATGTCTACTCTCGTTGTAAGTGTAGTATTTTTCAATCGAATTACATACAACTTACATCAGCAAAATTGAAAAAACTATACAAAAATTAATTATTAAAAATGAAAAACATGTAAGTAGGAATTATAAAAAAAATTATATAGATTGTTTTCTAACACTAGGAAAAGTGGAAAATACAGTAAGAACACGTTAGTAGATACTAAAATCTGCCCCTCTCAGTTCCGGAAACAAAATATACACAAGTTCTGATCACACGAGATCCGTTACTTTCACAAATACAAAAACAAAATATAAACAATAAAATCATGATCTTTCGAACCAAAAAACAATTATATTTTCATATTTAAAGTTAATTTCACAGGCTTTCACGGTCGCTCCGGGCGCATACGAAATAAAATTCACACACAAAAGAGCGAACTAATACGCTACCTTCGTAGAGGCAATCCAGAAGCATCCTCTCCAAGATCAATAGACTACTAGAGTCATCGTCCACGACAAGAACCCTTAAACCCGCAGGGAACTGGTGCGGAACTCCATCGCTGGACTTCCACGAACCAGTAGACCTCGTACAAGACATGGGTTTACGGGCTTCACTCGTACTACATTCAAATTGAACCAAGTGAAGGCATAAAAATAATGAAAATAAAAATCCCAGAACGGGAAAATGGGAGAAATCAACAACGCCGCAGAAGAATTTATAGTCGGCAAAGAAACTAAACGATAGAATCAAGAGAAAAAACGGGAGGTTTATCAAAGATTCAAACTTTGTTTGTTATTTTCGTTAGATGAAAGAGAAGACGGAGGCAGAACATGTATGTGCGGCATATATATAGGTATGCATAGCACATTGAGTTGCGGAGGGTCCATGAGACTTTTGGGTCTAACTAAACCCGGGCCACGCCACCCAGATCTCCTAACAACGGTGGAATAGAAATATAAACATATTGTTATTATTTTTTTCTCTCGCTTGCTTCCAAAACCGGTTCCGATTTCTAAAATAAGAAACCGGAATCGTAAATAAATTATAAATATTAATACATTGCATACATATTTAAATTATGAAATATAGTTTTATATATTGTACTTGCACAATTGTCATCATCTTACGTATTCTTAGAAACTTTTATGTAATTAGTTCTCATCGCATCCTTTGCTTTCCTCAGACATAATAACCTTGATTCCCTTTCTTTTTCAATAAAATCACTACTAGTGACATCTTTTCTGAGCAATAAGTTGCAGATCAACTTAGATCGTTGTCTCTGGCTGACGAAGGGATCATAGGAATGTTCAAGATTCCAGAGTCGTTTGGATTCAAAGGATCTCTAGGGGTTTCGGGATTTATTTATTAGGAGGCTTTGACTTAGTCTTTTGCTGGTGGATTAGGGTCGTTTAAAAAAGTATTATTCCGTTTAGTTTTATTTAAAAAAAAGATGTTGACTTTTGTTTTAAAAAAAAAATGAGTAGGTTTGTTAAGACAGTACTTAAAATTGTTAAAAATAATATTATTTAAAAAATTATTTTATTTGAATTTATGATGTTTCCCACCAACCCCACCAACCACCAACGCCCCCTTAACCAGACCGGAATATTTTCATTTAGCGTCCAATCTTCTCCTACAGATTATTGCTTTTGTTGTTATTTTGGGTTCTTCTGTTCTTTAGTTCTCCAACATTTTTTATTTCACTACCCGAAGGAAAACGAAGTAAAATATTGAAAGAAGAGATCAAAAGAAAGAGTGAGTAGTAGTATTAGAGAATGTTTTTATCTATCGTGCTGGGTCGTGTGTTATGTTGGGTCGAGACATACAGTTTGGGTCGAGTTCCATACATATCTCAGTCGCAACATTTGTTGGGCTAACGCCAAAAATGGGTCGACATGTTATTGGGTCACGACCCAAACATACGTGTCACGGTCGCAGTATTTGTTGGGCGATTGTCAAAATATGGGTCAAGTTTCATATGTTGGGTCGAGACCCAGATTTGTCTGGGTCGCGACCCAGATTTATTTATTTTTCCTGAATTCTTTCAGCTAACATATTTTAAAATATTTTTATAGGTTCTGCCGACAGTCATTGTATTTGAGTATTACGGTGAATGGAAAAATAACAATGAAATCCCGATATTTAAATGGTGTTCACGGTCTGATGGTAAGTGAGCAGTGATTCCTGTTGTCGATCGTGAAATTTGGTCTGTTAAATCGATACAACTGAGATGTACAAGATTATGGGTCTACTTGGCACAGAACGACTGAGAATAAGTTATGTACCGGATGTGAGACACTAGCATATGCGTCCAATATATATTGAGAATGATAATGATTTGAAAGCTTATTTATTTTTTGGATGTCAAAAGACAAACCTGTGCTCCATTGTTGAAGTTGAACCTAGTATTATTTTTGAAGTTGGGATGGATACACTTGATAAGTTGGAAGCGCTGAACTGAGAGATGAAATATTGATCGAAACTGTGGGTGGTGGCAATGTGACGGATTATTGCTACGATGAATATTTTGACCGAAATATGTCTCTACTGAAGAGGTTTCTGTGTCTGAATATGCAAATAATGTTTCTTCATTTCTGAATAATGTGACAGAACAAGAAAATAATGTAGAGGACGTTGGTGATGGTTTCGTGCACTTGGATGATGTGGAGCACATTGTTACGCAACCAGATGAATTTAATGTTGGGCATAATGGTGATACATTTTTGTTACTGACGATTCTAACTTGTAAGTATGCCAGGAGTTCCCAAGCCTTTGGCTGCCGTGTAAAAAAGTTATCTAAAATTTCTTTGAACTCTTATTTTGAATTCAAAAGTGTCAAGTCATCTCCAAGTACATATTCGGTTTGATGCATTAATAAAGGCTGTACATGGAGAATCTGGACTTCAAAAGTTAAAGACTCCATATTTTTTTCGATTCGTACTGTAACGCCTTAAAATTCCTGAATACGTAAAAATGAGTGTATGAGTAGGGGAAAATAATTTTATATGATTACATGCCATTTTATGTGATATATTTATGATTTTATGTTGCATGGTATGCATGTTATGTTTTCAGTCTGCTTGAGCTACGGACGCGTGCACGAAACTAGGGACGACCGAGATGAAAATTATTTGAGATTTTTAAGTCCTTAGATTTTAAGAATAAACTTATTATTTTTAAGCAGCAAGTTTTCGAAAATTGGGATATGATTATTTTGGAGGGGAACCAGTTTTCCGCCAATACGGGCTGTTTTAACTAGGGGTGTCAATTCGGGTGGGTTCGGGTTGGGTTGGGATAAAAAATAAAAAAAAAATTCTAACCCGAACCCGAACCAACCTGAAATGCCTCAACCCGAACCCGTATAACCCGATAACCCGAAAACATTTAAATAAATAATATATTTTTATACAAATATGAATAAGAAATAAGTTCAACCCGATATAACCCGATAACCCGAACTCGTACAACTCGATATAACCCGATAACCCGAAAATTTATTATTTGGGCCCACTTAATCAGGTCAACCCGATAACAACCCGAACCCAAAAAAATTTCGGGTCAGATTTTGGGTTCAATCCAAACTGACCCGAACCCGAAAAATCCCAACCCTAACCCGGTTTTTTTCGGGTCGACTCGGGTCGGATTATCGGGTCGGGTCAGAATTTGACACCCCTAGTTTTAACGGATTTTAATGTGTTTTAAAATTTGAGAGGGCTTTTATTTCGAAAATTAGAGATTTTTAAACCAAGTTTAAAGTTTTTAATTAGCATTTCAATTAGTGGATGGGCAAGCTTGTAAAATTTCCCTTTTAATTTCTTAATTAAGATGAGTTAAGTCGGAAGAATATGAACAAGGTGATACTATCATCGATCTCAGCCCAACCGTGTCTTAGAGAATTGGTCAAGCTAAAGCAGGATCAAGACCCCAGCTTAACGAGGCTGAAAGAACAGATCAAGAGAGGGAAAATGACTGATTTCCGAGCAGACCAAGATGGGGTTCTTTGGTGAACGGAAGATGATTTCCGAGCAGACCAAGATGGGGTTCTTTGGTGAACGGAAGATTATGTGTGCCCGACGTCGATAACCTCCGTCAAGAAGTGATGTCTGAAGCACATAAATCTAAATTCTCAAACCACCCAGGAAGTACAAAGATGTATAGAGATTTGAAAGATCACTTCTGGTGGAATGTGATAAAGAGAGATGTTGCTGATTTGTTGGTAAATGCCATGTATGCCAACAAGTCAAAGCAGAACATCAAAGATCTGGAGGATTATTGCAACCACCGGAAATTCCAGAGTGGAAGTGGAAAAACACATCCATGGACTTTGTAGTCGGTCTGTCGAAAACGAGATTAGGCTATGATGGAATATGGGTAATCATGGATAGGTTAACAAAGTCCGCGCACTTTCTGCCTGTCTGAATGAACTACAGCTTGGATAAGCACGCTTCGTTGTACATGGACAACATCGTCAGACTGCATGGAGTTCCAACCAGCATTCTGTCAGATAGGGATCTGATACCACTAAAATTTAGCTTAAATATCTAAGCTCGGGAGGCTGGCCTACTTTAATCTCGGGAGAGCATCTCGTTAGCTAACAACGCTACCTCGGGCTCGCGTGGCCTATTCCTTCTCGCAACCCGACCTGGACTGCGATGGACAATAGTTCGACCCTACACTAGCAACTTGATAGACACTTGGCCCTCTTGTCCGACCAAAGTACTGACAAACATTAAGAAAAACTATCCCTACTTACAGGCGGTAGATGAGGAAACATACCAGGTCCACACGGATT
Source organism: Dorcoceras hygrometricum (assembly GCA_001598015.1). Classification (NCBI taxonomy): domain Eukaryota; kingdom Viridiplantae; phylum Streptophyta; class Magnoliopsida; order Lamiales; family Gesneriaceae; genus Dorcoceras; species Dorcoceras hygrometricum. Next base: position 131,194 of record KQ992178.1, read on the forward strand.
CATAATTATTTGGACAGGTACGTTAACCATATTCACTTACCTATAAATGCCTAAGTATTTTCTCATCTTTAGACACATTCAAGAGACTTACTACACTCTATGTAACGACCCTCATTTTCTTGATGGAATAATCATAAGTTTTGGGGTTCAATTGAATAACATCAAAAGTTATAAACATCGGAGAATGGATCGTTACTAACTATCTGGGTTGAAAGGAGAATAATAAAATTACTCACATTCGAAGATGAGAAATCTAGAATAACTCATGCAAAGGTGCGGAAATGAAGAAAGCCGATATATCATATTTAATTAATGCATCTCGTAGTGTGATAACGTCTGGTACAGATTCCTATAACATAACAAATTTAGAAATCTGTTTTGATACAAATTCATAACAAAATGTTCAGTACAATACGAAAGTGTTCCCAAAAAGAAACTATGAACTCTGGAACAGAAGGAAATAAGAAATCTGTTGTCCACGATAAACACATCCCTTCCATTCTGTTCATCTCCCTCCAACTTCCTACTGTGGATTACCTGCACTCAATGAAAACTAGTGAGCCAAAGGCCCAGCGGGTAAAAATCTGGAATAACGAAAGCAACTCATACAATCGTCCATGAACTAATACATACTGGAGTCTGAACTTGAATCACGCTTATGAATAAACAAGCGTAAACATAAGTATGGAATCTGAATCAAGTATGAAAGCATAAAACATGAGTCAATTCTGGAAACATTTTCTTTAAACATTCTTAAGAGCTGCGATGCGAATCACACTTGTGCTCTTCATTCATTTTCTGGAAAATTATGACAACACTTTAAACATTTGGTCCATTTCGTTTGATCAAACTCCTGATATCAGTTTTAGCACTATGGCTCATGGTTGAAGGGGTATACAGATCCGTCGACCTGAATCCTAATCCTTCCTGGTTAAAAGGGCACACGGTTCGTCAGCCGCGCACTCACCTTTTCTTTAGGGACCCTTTTCATTGTCATAACTTAAAACATTTCATAAAACATTTCTCATGAAAAATTGTTTTCTTTCTTTTGTTCGAGTTACTGGTCTTTGTTTATCTAATGATGTTCTGGAACTGTAAAGGATTTCCTTGTAAAGCTTGCGAAGATGAAAACTGAATAATTTAGCTAGTTGAATCTATCAGATAAGTCGAAAGATTCATTTGAATTGAAGTGTAAATGAGTAAGGAATCAAATTCTAAAATTCCGTTATCTGCTGAAGAAAATGAACAGTACCAGTCGCAAGACTAATACCAACTGATTGAACAATACCAGTCGCAACGAATAGGAACCAGTCGCAAGACAAGAATCCAGTCGCAAGGTCTTTTAAACAAATGTATAGTGAAACGACGTCGTTAGCGCATAATCCAGTCGCTACAACCAGTCGCTGCAACCAGTCGTTACAACCAGTCGCTACAACCAGTCGCTGCTGGTTTTATGGAACTAACGCAACTGCTGAATATCAAAATGAAATGCATCTGCTGAATTTTGAAAGACGACGCAACTGCTGAATTCTAACAAAGTAATGCAGCTGCTGAATGTTACGAAAGCATTGCATCTGCTGAAATATGCATCTGCTGGTTTTCAACAAAGAAGTGCAACTGCTGATTTTATACTTAGAATATTTTCGACAAGGCAATATCAGCAGTGGTATAAGAACCAGCTCTCGTTCTTAACATGCAGATAACCATGAACTACGAAGGTTACCTTTCTCTAAAGACTTCGACATATCTTATGAAACTTCTGGAAAAGATCGAATAAGCTACTTGTAAGCTACTTCGATGAATGAATCACTGAAAACCTCAGGAATTCATTAGAAGAACATCATCCAACATTTTCTAAATCATCTTTGAATCAAAATACAGTAACTCAACTTCTTTCAAAAACAGAGCATGAACTTTACGATTTTCGTGAAGAACGGCCGAGGCCATATTTTCTTTAAAACCATACATAATCATAAAAACAGAATTGAATATATGCTTTCTATTGAGTGAGCAAGAAACAGAGTTTACTTGCCTGGTATCTTTAACACAAGAACAGCAGAAAATCCAGTATACTTCTTTCGCACCGCCTGTTTCCTTTAAAACACTTTGAAAGTATTTTGTTCGGCTTCTTGAGAGCGAGCACCGCTTAATATGATTTGATTTGAAAGTAATGATGCATGAAGCAGCTTAAGATCCTATTTATATGATTTACAATGACTAAGAAAAGAAAACACGTTATATCAATATGCCAACTTCTGAAAGGAGCGTGCTCTGTTTCTAAAATAAAAGATGCGAATGGAAATCGAGAATTTTAGTTAAATAAAGAATCCATTTGGTTTGCAGAAGTCACTAAACATCTACTATACTTGCATTCTAACATTTGAATATCAATCCATAACAGAATAAAGATTGATCATTGCATATACTGAAATATTCAAGAATCGAATTATAATAGCAATGTAATCCCTCAATCTCATATCTTTCTAATTGTGGACTTCTAAAAGATCTGTTCGTTACATTCTACCCCCCTGAAAAGAATTTCGTCCCTGAAATTCACTTACTTGAAGAAATCTGGGTAACTTTCCTGCATATCAGATTCTACTTCCCATGTTGCTTCCCTTTCTGAGTGGTTCGTCCACTGAATCTTGATCATTGGAATAGTTCTGTTTCTTAACTTACGATTTTACTTTGCTAAAATCTTTTCTGGAGTTTCTTCGTAAGTCAAGTCCGGTTCCAATTGCACTGGTTCATGTCTGAGAACATGCGATGGGTTCGCAATGTACCTTCTAAGTACTGATATATGGAACACGTTGTGGACAGAGGACATTTGTGGAGGTAGTGCTAAACGATACGATAACGTTCTAATTCGTTCTAAGATCTGAAATGGTCCAACATATGTAAGACTTAACTTTCCTTTCTTTCCAAATCTTAAAACACGTTTCATTGGTGAGATCTTGAGGAACACATGATCTCCCACCGCAAAGTTCACATCTCTGCGATGAATATCTGCATAACTTTTCTGTCTACTTTGAGCAGTCTTCATTCTTTCACGTATTCTCTTAATTGCTTCTGAAGTTTTCTCTATAATATCAGGTCCTATTTCGTTTTTTTCACCCACATCATCCCAAAGAATTGGTGATCGACATTTCCTGCCATACAGAGCTTCGTATGGTGCCATTTCTATCGACGCTTGATAACTGTTGTTGTAGGTGAACTCAATCAATGGTAACTTAGATTCCCAGCTTTCTGAAAAATCCAGAACACTAGCCCTTAACAAAACTTCCAGTATTTGAATTACTCTTTCTGATTGCCCATTGGTTTGAGGATGGAACGCTGTACTGAAAGTTAATTTTGTTCCTAAGGCTTGGTGTAAACTTTTCCAGAATCTCGAAGTGAATCTAGGATCTCTATCTGATACAATAGAACTTGGAATCCCGTGAAGTCTGACTATTTCCTTGATATAAAACTCTGCATACTTATTTAAATCATCAGTTGTCTTTACAGGAAGAAAATGAGCAGACTTAGTTAATCTGTCAATTATTACCCAAATTGCGTTACAACCTGAAACTGTCCTGGGTAATCCTACCACGAAATCCATTGCTATATTATCCCATTTCCAAACGGGTATAGGAAGTGGCTTTAACATTCCTGCAGGTCTCTGGTGTTCTGCTTTAACTTGTTGGCAGGTTAAGCATTCCGCAACAAATCTACAAATGTCACGTTTCATCCCTGGCCACCAAAACAGAGCTTGCAAATCCTTGAACATTTTCGTTCCTCCTGGATGTATGGAATACGATGAATTATGGGCTTCATTCATAATATCATTGCGCAGATTGTCTGAGCGCGGTACCCACAATCTACCTTGATATTTAACAATTCCTTCTTCCACTGTATACAATTTTGATCCTCTGTTTTCATCCTGCTTCTTCCATTTCTGGAATTGATCATCCTTCGCTTTCCCTTCTTTGATCCTATCTTTAAGCGTTGATTGGATCGTGAGAACCGATAACTTAGCAGCACTTTCCTTCCGGATTATCTCGAGTTCAAATCGGTTGATCTCTAACGCCAGGGGAATCTGAACTGAGATTTGCACTAACCCCACGCTTCTTTCTTCTACTTAACGCATCTGGTACTACGTTAGCTTTTCCCGGATGATAGCTAATTACGCAATCGTAATCTTTAACCAATTCAAGCCATCTTCTCTGTCGCATGTTTAATTCCTTCTGAGTAAAGAAATACTTAAGGCTTTTATGGTCTGTAAAAATTTCGCACTTCTCGCCGTAAAGATAGTGTCTCCAAATCTTTAAAGCGAAAACTACTGCTGCTAATTCCAGGTAATGCGTAGGATAATTCTTTTCGTGAATCTTCAATTGCCTAGAAGCGTAAGAAATTACTTTTCTTTCTTGCATTAGAACAGCTCCCAACCCTGTCTTAGATGCATCGGTGTAAATCACAAAATTCCCTTTCTCTGTTGGTAACGTTAGAACAGGGGCTTCAACTAATGCATATTTTAATTTCTCAAAACTGGATTGGCATTTGGGAGTCCAATCATACTTCACATTCTTTTTAGTTAAGGCCGTTAATGGAACAACAATCTTCGAAAATCCTTCTATGAATCTTCTATAATATCCTGCAAGTCCTAGGAAACATCGAATTTCCGTGACATTCTTAGGTACAGGCCAGTCTCGAACAGATTCCACCTTTGAAGGATCTACTTTCTATTCCATTCTTTGAAATAATATGACACAAGAATACTACTTTGTCAATCCAGAACTCACACTTACTATACTTAGCAAATAACTGCTTATTTCGTAAAATCTGCAAGATTTCTCTAAGGTTTTCTTCATGTTCTTTTCTGCTCTTTGAGTAAATCAAAATATCATCTATGAACACAATGACAAATCTGTCTAAAAAAGGTTGGAATAATTGATTCATTAAATCCATAAATACGGATGGCGCATTCGTTACTCCAAATGGCATAACTAGAAATTCATAATGGCCATATCTTGTTCTGAAAGCGGTTTTATAAACATCTGTTTCTTTTACACGCAACTGGTGATAACCTGATCTCAGGTCTATTTTCGAAAATACGGTAGCTCCTCTTAATTGATCAAATAAATCGTCGATTCTAGGGAGAGGATACTTATTCTTAATCGTTAGTTTGTTCAATTCCCTATAATCAATGCATAGACGCATACTCCCATCTTTCTTCTTTACGAAAAGCACTGGTGCACCCCAAAGTGAAGTACTGGGTCTAATGAAACCTTTATCCAGTAGCTCTTGAATCTGGTCTTTTAATTCTTTCATTTCCTTAGGAGCAAGTCTATAAGGAGGCTTTGAAATTGGAGCGGCTTCTGGTACTAAATCAATAGTAAATTCTAATTCTCGAATGGGAGGTAAACCTGAAACATCTTCTGGAAAAATATCTGGGAATTCTCTTACAACAAGTACTTGTTCTAGTTTCTTTTTCTTTTCAGGTTCTAATGATATAATGTTTACCAAAAATCCCTGACAACCATTTCTTAAACATTTCTGGGCTTTCATCACTGATATTAGCTTTAGGGTCTTCACATAATTACCAGCTTTGAATGAAAATGAATTTCCATCGGGTTTCTTAATAAAAACAGATCTTTGCTTAAAATCTATAACAGCTTCGTGTTTAGCTAACCAATCTATTCCCAATATAAAGTCAAATTCGAACATAGGTTATACTATAAGATCTGCATAAACAATATTACCCTGCAATTCAAGTTCTACATTTCGAATTACTCGATTGGTTACTATATTTTCTCCTGTAGGAGTCTGAACACAGTATCCTACTTCTATTTCTATCGGTTTAACAGGTAATTTCTCAGAAAATCTATCTGATACAAAAGAATGCGTCGCACCAGAATCTAATAATGCTACGGTAGGCAAGTTATCAACAGAAATTTTACCCATCACCAATGTGGTATCTGCTGGTGCTTCAGCAGCAGTCATCACATAAGCCCTGCTGGTAATGAGTTGTTGTTGTTGTTGCGGCTGTTGTTGCTTCTGAGGACAACTTCTCGACATGTGGCCTGGTTTACCGCAAGTATAGCACACGTTCTGTCCTTGAAGACACTGTCCCTTATGTTTCTTCTTGCAAATGGGACATGGAGGCCTATTCTCTGTGTGAGGAACCGAAGAAATTGGCTGTGCAGCAATAGGTCCCTTCTCTTTCGACCCTTGCTGGTTGTTGTTATTCTGTTTCTTAAATTTCCTTTTATCATTTTGCTGGAAAGCTTGCCTCTTCAATTGTCTTTCCTCGTCAATCGCTTTCCAATCTTGCTCTGCCCTCAAAGCTTTGTTCACTGCTGCCTTGTAGTCTACTGGTTCGGCCAGTCTAACATCATGCTTTATCATGGGTTTCAACCCATTAATAAAATGGCGAAGTTTGGCATCTGCGTTTGTCCCTATCAGTGGAACAAAATAGCATCCTCTCTCGAATTTGCGGATGTAATCCCGCATCGTCAATCCTTCTTGTTTCAGAGTTAGGAATTCACTCTGCAACTGTTCTCTAACATCCACAGTGAAGTACTGTTCGAAGAAGACTCTCTTAAACTCTTCCCATGTGAGAATTTCCAAGTCTACAGTTAACTTGGCTCCGGCCCACCACAGCATAGCATCGCCCCGCAACATATAGATTGCACATCGGGGTCTCTCTAGTTCTGTCAGATGAAGATAATCGAATATCACCTCCATGGATTTTATCCAACTTTCTGCCACCAGGGGATCAGTAGTGCCAGAAAATTCTTGAGGTCGCTGCCTCCTAAATTTCTCTTGAGGATCTTCTCTGTTAATCATTCTACTCGAAGAATGACCATTATGCCAGAAAAGAGGTCGCTGCCTCCTAAATTTCTCTTGAGGATCTTCTCTGTTAATCATTCTACTTGAAGAATGACCATTCCATTC
>KQ992178.1:140194-169998 GCA_001598015.1 Dorcoceras hygrometricum
CCATGAACTACGAAGGTTACCTTTCTCTAAAGACTTCGACATATCTTATGAAACTTCTGGAAAAGATCGAATAAGCTACTTGTAAGCTACTTCGATGAATGAATCACTGAAAACCTCAGGAATTCATTAGAAGAACATCATCCAACATTTTCTAAATCATCTTTGAATCAAAATACAGTAACTCAACTTCTTTCAAAAACAGAGCATGAACTTTACGGTTTTCGTGAAGAACGGCCGAGGCCATATATTCTTTAAAACCATACATAATCATAAAAACAGAATTGAATATATTCTTTCTATTGAGTGAGCAAGAAACAGAGTTTACTTTCCTGGTATCTTTAACACAAGAACAGCAGAAAATCCAGTATACTTCTTTCGCACCGCCTGTTTCCTTTAAAACACTTTGAAAGTATTTTGTTCGGCTTCTTGAGAGCGAGCACCGCTTAATATGATTTGATTTGAAAGTAATGATGCATGAAGCAGCTTAAGATCCTATTTATATGATTTACAATGACTAAGAAAAGAAAACACGTTATATCAATATGCCAACTTCTGAAAGGAGCGTGCTCTGTTTCTAAAATAAAAGATGCGAATGGAAACCGAGAATTTTAGTTAAATAAAGAATCCATTTGGTTTGAAGAAGTCACTAAACATCTACTATACTTGCATTCTAACATTTGAATATCACTCCATAACAGAATAAAGATTGATCATTGCATATACAGAAATATTCAAGAATCGAATTATAATAGCAATGTAATCCCTCAATCTCATATCTTTCTAATTGTGGACTTCTAAAATATCTGGTCGTTACACTCTATATATCACTTCAATTATCCGAGATGACTTAAGCATCGGAGGGCCTTTATCGGGACAACCCCGATGCCCTTTGACCTATTTCTTTGTTGATAGGATACTGCAGGTGGAGCACTTCCCGACCTATTTAACCAAAAAGTGTGTAACCCGAGATGAAACGATAACATCAGTGAGATTCCCGACCTGATAAGTCCTGCGTGACTATTGTTTATTGGCTGAGCAAAATTTGGTTACATCAATTGGCACCGTCTGTGGGAAGCAAGACATAGAAGAAAGAAGACAAGATGCCACCAAGAAGGACTAGGGGTCAGGGTAACAGAGAAGCTAGTGGCACGGAGAATTCGTCTCAGGGTTTGGGGAACTCCAGTCTCACTGCTGCTCAAATAGCTGAATTGGTAGCAAATACGGTACAAATATTAGCGGAAAGATCTAACTCTAATCCGCCAGCCGATCAACAGGCTGAAGAGCTCAGGAAGTTACGTGAGGAGATTTTTAGTCTAAGAGAGGGAAGAGGCTCGGCACCTCCTCCCCCACCTGCTCGGGAGGTGCCCTTCTCTACTGAGGTGTTGAAGGCCGACCTGCCCCAACACTTCAAATATCAGAATGTGGGAGAATATGATGGGATGGGAGATCCGCAGGAGCATTTATCCCAGTTTTAGAACGCTGCACTTCTCCACCGGTACTCTGATCCGATCAAGTGCAGAATTTTCCTGACCACCCTAGTCCGGGCGGCCTAGCAGTGGTTCGATCTCCTGCCAGCGGGGAGTATAAAGTGTTTTCGGGATTTCAGTCAGGCGTTCCTCCATCAGTTTGCTAGTAGCAAGAAGCAGCCTCTGACTACCTTGAATCTGTTTACTATGAAGCAGAAGGAACATGAGACACTTCGGGAGTATATCAGACGCTTCAATAGAACTATTATTGAGGTGCCCTCCTCTACGCCTGACCTACTGATTGGGGCTTTCATCCAGGGGCTGCGAGGGGGTGATTTTTTCAAGTCACTGGTCAAAAATCCTCCGAGGACGTTTGATGAACTCCTCACTAAAGCTGAGAAGTATGTTAATGTGGAGGAGATACAATCTTCGAGAAGGAGCGAGCAGAAGTTACCGCCTCGGCCTGGTCGGGAACCGCGGGTGGAGAGACCCCAGCCGAGGCCATCCAGACAAGAACCTCCTCTGCTGTTAGGGAATTCACCTCGAGAATGTCTTTGATAGTGAGTAAGGCTCGGGCTCTGGAAATTTGGTTAATGTGGAGGAGATACAATCTTCGAGAAGGAGCGAGCAGAAGTTACCGCCTCGGCCTGGTCGGGAACCGCGGGTGGAGAGACCCCAGCCGAGGCCATCCAGACAAGAACCTCCTCTGCTGTTAGGGAATTCACCTCGAGAATGTCTTTGATAGTGAGTAAGGCTCGGGCTCTGGAAATTTGCGATGAAAGGAAGTTAGTCCAGCGACCTCGGGGAAGTAGCGGGGCCCCGAGGAATCCCAAGTCTGATAAGTTTTGTGATTTCCACCGAGACTATGGTCACACAACCGCAGAATGCCAGCTTTTGGACCAGGAGTTGGAGCGTGTTATACAAAACAATCCCGACCTGTGAGCGGTACTAGTTGAGGATAGGCCACGTCACTGGGAGAAGAGGCCTCATCGGGAGGAAAGTGGGCGATACCATGATAGGGCCCCCGATCAGGGGGAATACCTCAGGGACATTATCAACAACCTTCCCGAGGAGAGCCTAGAACACCCCAACCTCGGGGTGTGATTCAGATGATTTCTGGAGGACCTACTGATGGGGACTCCAATAGAGCTAGGAAGGCGCGATGTGCCGGATGGAAACCATGGAGGTTGAGAAAATAAGGTCGGGGCCTTCTATCTCTTTTGGTCCTGAGGATTTACCAGCAGATGCGGAGACACATAATGATGCTCTGGTCATCCGAGCAATGATAGCCAATTATGAAGTAGCTCGCGTCTTTGTGGATTCGGGGAGTTCTGTTAATGTAATTTTCAAAAGTGCTGTAGATCAAATGGACCTCGGGGAGTACCACATGGAACCTGTGAATACACCTCTATTCGGATTTACAGGTCACTCTCTGCAACCAGTCGAGGTTGTTCAGTTGCCTCTCTCACTTGGATCGGGTGGGCGTATGAAAACCAAGGTCGTTGAATTTACTGTGGTAAATGCACATTCCTCTTACAACTGTCATATTGGGGAGGCCAGCCATGGCCACTTTTCTCGCCGTAGCCTCGGCGTTACATCAGAAAATCAAATTTCCTGTGGGAGACTTAGTAGGAGAGGTGCTTGGGGATCGGAAGATGGCCAGGAAGTGCTATGTGGAGGAAGTGAGGATAGAGCAGAAAGTGGCAAGTCCCACGCCCAACATTATCATACAGCTCGGGGAGATAGGGGCGTGAATATAGTAGAAGATTTCCAGTTGACTACCGAAGATGAGGAAGAAGAGGTAATCCTCATTCATCCCACTGGGGTGGTAAAAATCTCTAAATATCTTCCCGAGCAGATGCGAGTAAAGTTGATCCGATGTCTAGAGGAGAACAAAGATGTGTTCGCCTGGTCCCCCACCGACCTGAAAGGGGTGAACCGAGAAATTATGGAGCACAGGTTAAATGTTTCACCGAGCGCCCGACCTGTTATTCAGAAAAGGAGGCACTTTGGGCCCGAGAAGGATGCTGTAATTAGGAGTCAGGTCACAGACCTGTTGTAGGCCGGACATATCAGGGAGATACATTTTCCTACCTGGTTATCTAATGTTGTTCTAGTACCCAAAACCAAGGGTAAATGGCGAATGTGTGTTGAGTTCCGAGATCTAAACAAAGCATGCCCCAAAGATTGTTACCCACTTCCCAGGATCGACCAGCTCGTTGATTCCACTTCGGGTCACGAGCTACTCAATTTTCTTGATGCTTATCAAGGATATCATCAGATCCTACTGGCTGAGGAGGATCAGCGCAAGGTCAGTTTTGTTACTACAGATGGGACGTTCTGCTATGTGGTTATGCCCTTTGGACTCAAGAACGCCGGGGCAACATATCAGAGGTTGATGGACAAGGTGTTCAAAAATCAGGTCGGGCGAAATGTCGAGGTGTATGTTGACGACATATTAATAAAGTCTCGGGAAGAGAAGGATTTCATATCTGACGTGGAGGAGACTTTCTGCACTCTGCGGCATTATCAGATCAAGTTAAATCCTGGAAAATGTTTATTTGGAGCACGGACAGGGAAGTTCTTGGGTTACATGGTGACTCGCCGAGGCATTGAAGCTAACCCCGAGAAGGTAAGAGCTCTGGCGGCGATGTGTCCACCTCGAAATATTCAGGAAGTACAAAGGTTGACAGGGAGGATTGCCGCTCTTTCCCGATTTATCTCGAGGTCTGCCGACCAAAGTCTTCCCTTCTTCAAAATACTCCGCAAGGCCAAACAGTTCGAGTGAAATGAGCACAGCGAGAAAGCTTTTCAAGAGCTCAAAGAATATCTGAAAGAGTTTCCTGTTCTAAATAAACCCAAGATCGGGGAACCCTTATTTGTTTATTTGGCTGTCACCCCACAAACAGCTGCTCCGTCCTAGTTCGGGAGGAAGAACAGATACATCAGCCGGTATATTTTGTTAGCCATGCTTTGAAAGGAGCCGAGCTGAACTATAATATACAGGAGAAATTGGCTTTGGCCCTGGTTATAACAGCTCGGCGTCTCAGGCCATATTTTCTATCTCATCCTATTACTGTACTCACTAATAGCGCTTTAGGGCAGATCGTCTTTCATCCCGACGCTTCAGGAAGACTGGTTAAGTGGGTAACCGAGCTTAGTGAATATGATATACAATTTAAACCTCGGGCGGCACTAAAAGCGCAGGTATTGGCAGATTTCTTGGCAGAGACCGTGCACCTCGAACAAGAAAGATGGAAAGTTTATGTTGATGGGTCCTCTTGTTCATCTGGGAGTGGTGTTGGAATAATCATTGTATCCCAGTGGGGTGAAGAAACCAGTATGGCTGTAACTTTAGATTTCCAAGCCACTAATAATGAAGCAGAATATGAGGCCTTATTGCTCGGGCTCCGTGCTGCCAAAACCATGGGAATTACTCGGGTGCTATTATATTCTGATTCTCAATTAGTGATCCAACAGTGTAACGGTAAGTTCGAAGTGAAGAATGAAAAATGATTAAGTATGCGGAGGCCTTGAGTAAAATGGCCGAAAATTTTTCTGAACTTATCCTCGTACAAATACCTCACGAGGAAAATAAGAAAGCAGACAGATTAGCTCGGATGGCCAGCTCACTCAAAACCACCTCGGGAAACAGATTTCTTGAGCAATAGCTGATATCACAAATTTATCAAGTTGAGGTAAATCTTGAATGCATACTCACTTAGGATTGGCGGCATGAAATTTTTGAGTATATCTCTCATCAAAACTTACCCGAGGATCCCCAAAGGGCTCGACAAATCAAGCGAAGGGCTCTTCGTTTTGTGCTATTGAATGGCACGTTGTTCAAAAGATCCTTCTCAAGACCATTGTTGAAATGTTTAGGGTCAGAAGAAGCTAAATATGTGCTAAGAGAGATTCACGAGGGATATTGTGGAAATCACCTCGGGAGTATTGCGTTGGCAAGGAAGGCTCTCCTGGCAGGATTCTTCTGGCCCACTATGCAGAAGGATGCTTTGGATTTAGTTCGCGCTTGTCATGACTGTCAGAAGCACGCCAATTTGCAAAAACAACCCGCCGAGCTGTTAAGGTCAGTTCTCTCCTCGTGTCCTTTTGACCATTGGGGCGTTGATATTGTAGGACCATTCCCCCCAGCTGGGGGACAAAGAAAATTCTTGCTAGTTGCCGTGGACTATTCTCAAAGTGGGTGGAGGCGGAGCCACTAGCTAAGATAACTGAGTCAGAAGTGATGAAGTTCTTATGGAAAAATATCGTCTGTCGTTTTGGTATTCCCCGAAGACTTGTATCAGATAATGGGAGACAATTTTGTGGTACAAAGGTCCGAACCTGGTGTCAAGGAATGAAGATTGAGCAGATCTTTACCTCGATTTCTTATCCACAAAGCAATGGACAGGTTGAGGTTACCAACCGATCTATTGTGCAGGCCCTCAAGACAAGGTTAAGATCGGCCAAAGGAAAATGGGTGGACGAGATACCCAGTGTTTTATGAGCCTACCGAACTACCTCCCGAACTGGTACTGGAGAAACGCCTTATTGCATGGTCTATGGGACCAAAGCTCTTTTACCCTCGGAGATTGGTCAAGATAGTCTTAGGGTGACGGAGTATGGCGAAGGTAATAGCGAAATTCGAAATCTCGAGTTGGACCATGTCGAGGAAAGAAGAAGCAGGGCAGAAGTGCGATTATTTGATTATCAAAGAAGAATGGCCCAGGCCTATAATAAAAGAGTCCGACCTCGAAGATATGAACTGGGAGATTTGGTCTGGAAGAAGATTCAGTATCAAGGAGATAGAGGAAAGCTTGATCCCAAGTATGAAGGGCCATTCAAAATTGTGGGTAGAGCAGGCATCGCCGCCTACTATTTGGAAGACGCCTCGGGAAAAAGGACTCAAAGGCCTTGGAATATTATACATCTTCGGCGATATTATTCTTAAGATTCTGCTCTTCTACAACCATTATTTTGTGAGGAAAGAGAAGTTCCTGCTAAAAACATGATAACATTTTGAGCAATGATTCTTATTGACTACACACTAAAGCCAACTATCGTTGGCACTAAGCCAGACCAGCTCGAAAATCGAAGCCCAGTCCCCCACTGGCACCTCTTCGCATAGCTCTTCCACGCAATTACATAAGCCCGACCAGCTCGACAATCGAAGCCCAGTCCCGCACTGGCACCTCTTCGTGTAGCTCTTCTACGCAATTACATAAGCCCGATCAGATTGGCAATCGAAGCCCAGTCCCGCACTGGCACCTCTTCGCGTAGCTCTTCTACGCAATTACATAAGCCCGACCAGCTCGGCAATCGAAGCCCAGTCCCGCACTGGCACCTCTTCGCATAGCTCTTCTATGCAATTACATAAGCCCGACCAGCTCGGCAATCGAAGCCCAATCCCGCACTGGCACCTCTTCGCATAGCTCTTCTACTCAATTATATAATCCCGATCAACTCGGCAGTCAAAGCCTAGTCCCGCGCTAGCATCCCCCTTTGCATAGCTCTTCTATGTACATACATAAGTTCGACACAACTCCCGACCAAATATCTAATAAACTTGATTTTTTCGTTATGTAAACTCTCATTGACAAGAGATTTACCCCGAGTAAGGCTCTATTAAACTCAAGGCAAATCTCGCTACAAGTTACCTCGGTAACATCTGTTTGGATTTCTACGATTAACTTTAAGATTATGTGAATAGTTCATTCATACGTAAAGTTAGTCGAGGTAAAATATACAAAATATACAGAGAAAAAAAAAGGGAGAAATAGTTGATTCCATTAAAATTCTCAAAAAGAAGGTTACAACGCAAGTAAATTAAGCTGGAGGGGTTTCACCAGGACCCGAACTACCCTCTACAGGATCCTCGGGCATTTCAACTAAGGCCTGATCAACGTCAAGGAAAAAGGCCGGATGTTCTTCCTCAGAATAGCCGTTAGCCCTAAATTGGGCCAGGCATCCATCAAAGCCCTTGTCAAAATACATCACGGCCCTCTTCAAGCACAAGCTGTCGAAATCCTTGGACTTTAAAAATTTTTCCTTTTCAAGTGTCCAAGAATTTGCCCTTTCTTCCTGAAGTTTCTCCACCTCGGCTAGATGGAGCTTGCTTTCTTCCTCAGAAAGTTGAGCTCGGGCCTCTAAAGATTGCACTTGAGTCTCCAAGGACTGCACCTGAATCTTGAGGGTTTGGGCTTTAGTTCGGGCCGATTCTAGCTCGGCAGTAAGAGATTCATTTTCTACATTTTCCTTGGTCTGGATTTCCTCCAGCTGCTTCAACAAGGCTTCATGACGACCAAGCACCCCATCATAAGAGCGCTTGGTCTTGATGACCTCCGCACGAGCCTTGGAGAACCGGCTCGCCGCCTTCCGAACCATGCCAAGGACTGCACAAATATAGTAAGTTAGCAATGTTAATGAAGTACAAAAACGTAACCCCGAACTAGTACGGACCTGCATGAAGTGAAGCCCGACAGACTCAAAGACCTCAAGGTCAGGAGTCCTCTTCAACTGGTCAAAATCCTGGTCGGGGACCATATGACGGATAAAATCTAGAGAGGCGGAACCTGATGGGTTGGACACAAAAGAGATTTTTGAAGCGTCCAGTAGCGTTTAAGGCTCCTCGATGGACTTTTGCTCGGGGAACTTATTGGTAGTATCCTCGGGCTCGGAAATCGTCACCTCGGGGATGGATTCTTGGGTAGAACCGGTATCCCTCTTTTCATGGCGGTGCTTTTTGCACCTCTCTTTCTTTTCTGGAGAAGCTTTTCTCTTCTCCTTGCTCGGGGCGCCCGAGCTGGTCTCCTCCTTGTTCTGGGCTCCCGAGCTTGAAGCCCCCCCAGATTTTGTCTTGCTCTTCCTCTCCTTTAGAGCTTCAAGCATCGTAGCCTTATCCATACTGTCGCCTGCAAAAAGTAAAATACAAAGTTAATAGGTTAGATCTCGTGTGTGGTAAGGACAGTATAAAGAAGGCAGTACCTAAATCCCCGATCAGCTGAGCCTTTTTTCCGCTAAAGTTGAAAAAACATAGAAGATCTTCCTCGATCAATTGTTGGGCATTAAAACATTTTCCTCTCATGGCTTCTAGAAATTTAGTAAGGTTAGGTTTTTGCTCGGGGGGTGAGGGGGGCGACGTGTGGGCGTTATCTCGCCATGACATATCACAACCCCAAAAGTTCTCCCGGCCTGAGATACGCCTAATAAAAAAATACCTACTCATCCACCCTTTATGAGAGCTCGGGTTACCACCTATAAACCCGAACTCTTTCTTATTAGAAATATAGAATTTCCCAGGACCTAACCTCTTAATGGAGACTAGTTGCATCAGGACATAGGTCGAGAGGGGGATCCCGGGGAAATTTTAGTAAAATTGCTAAGGAAAGAAGTGAACTATAAGAATTTGGCGCAAGCTGGCTAGGGCTAACCCCAATATAATGGCAGAGCGGTCACGGACATGGGGAATCCCTACTTCGTACAATTCATTTAGTCCTGCCTTATCCCTAACAGAAGAAAGATCTGATTGCCTAAGGGTGGAAGCCTTAATCTCGTACGAAGTACATCCCTGGGCGGCTAACCGCGCCTCATCATGATAAATTCTTAGAATCCTAGCCCTATGGGTGTCTATTGGGTTCGGGGTTTCCTCTTCCCTATTGCTAGCCTCGGGAGGCAAAGAACAATCTATAGACTCCGCTAACATCTTAACCAAATTACTATTAGGAGAAAACATCTATGAAAAAAGAGCGATGGACGATGAGAACTTACGGAAAAGTCGGGAAGCAGAGGAGTAGCTCGGGAACAAGGAGAAATTTCAGCAGAGTTTCAGTACTGGTAAAGAGAAAATGTACAAATGAACGAGAAAAGTTGCTTATTTATAAGAAAAATCGGTGCCTCGGGAATTCCAAGCGAATCCTCGAGATACGGGCTCAAAATCAACCGTTCGATTGAAATAAATCAAGGGTCAGAAATCATTCACCCGGATCGTGGTTTTCTTCAAAGAAACACAAACAGTAACTTGCGAAAACCGAGCCTTATTACCATCGTTTCAAAAAAAATAAAAAAAAATATAACTTATCAACAACTTGGATATAAGACAATAGGGACTGTTGTTCTATCTAAGCCTTCACTCGACGCCCGACCTCAACCTAACATAGTCCTAAACTCCTATTTCTCGTTTAGGAATCCTTGAGGGGGGTTACTATTTGATACCACTAAAATTTAGCTTAAATATCTAATCTCGGGAGGCTGGCCTACTTTAAGCTCGGGAGAGCATCTCGTTAGCTAACAACGCTACCTCGGGCTCGTGTGGCCTATTCCTTCTCGCAACCCGACCTGGACTGCGATGGACAATAGTTCGACCCTACACTAGCAACTTGATAGACCACTTGGCCCTCTTGTCCGACCAAAGTACTGACAAACATTAAGAAAAACTATCCCTACTTACAGGATGTAGATGAGGAAACATACCAGACCCACACGGGTTCATAATTATTTGGACAGGTACGTTTAACCATATTCACTTACCTATAAATGCCTAAGTATTTTCTCATCTTTAGACACATTCAAGAGACTTACTACACTCTATATATCACTTCAATTACCCGAGCTGACTTAAGCATCGGAGGGCCTTTGTCGGGACAACCCCGACGCCCTTTGACCTATTTCTTTGTTGACAGGATACTGCAGGTGGAGCACTTCCCGACCTATTTAACCAAAAAGTGTGTAACTCGAGCTGAAAAGATAACATCAGTGAGATTCCCGAATTGATAAGTCCTGCGTGGCTATTGTTTATTGGCTGAGCAAAATTTGGTTACATCAGGATCCAAGGTTTGTATCTCGTTTCTGGAAGAGTTTCCAAGAAGCTATGGGAAGTAAGGTCACCCTCAGTACGGCTTATCTTCCACAGACAGATGGTCAAACTAAGAGAACCATCCAGACCCTAGAATACATGTTGCGGACATGCACCTTGGACTTTGGTAGTAATTGGAGCGAACATCTACCTCTAATAGAGTTTGCATACAACAAATAGATACCACAGCAGCATAGGGATGGCACCAGATGAGGCCCTCTATGGACAGAAATTTTGATCGCCGTTGTATTGGGATGAAGTTGGAGAAAAGGCTATCACGGGACCTGAACTCGTCCAGGAGACAATGAAAAAGGTATCCATCATCAAGGAGAGACTTAAGGCAGCTTAGGATCGACAGAAAAGCTGGGCAGACTTAAAGAGAAGACCATTGGCCTTCGAGGTAGGCGAAAACGTGTATCTCAAGGTTTCTCCAATGAAAGGGGTAGTCCGGTTCGATAAGGCTGGAAAGCTGAATCCCCGGTATGTCAGATCATTCGAAATCTTGGAAAGAGTAGGAACACTTGCCTACAGACTGGCCTTACCGCCCAGTATGTCAAGAATCCACAATGTTTTTCATGTCTCACAATTAAGGAGATATATCTCGGATTATAGTCACGTTCTTGATGAAGGGCCACTCCTTGTGAAAGGAAATCTGACCCAAAGGGATGAAATATGAAGAATCCCATTTCAAATCGTGGACAAAGAGGACCAGGTGCTTAGAGAAGAACAATTCCATACGTCAGAGTCCAATGGTCCAATCACACCGAGAGAGAAGCCACGTGGGAAATGAAAGAGAAGATGCGCAGGCAGTACCCCTACCTTTTCGATGATCAAGGTAACCAAAGTTTCGAGTACGAAAATTATTTTAAGGATGGAGGGATGTGAAAACCCAGAAACTCAGCTTTCGGAAATACAGCGAAAAAAAAATTCGACGGTCAACTCAGATTTGAGACGGTCAACTCAGATCCGAGACAGTCAACACAGATCCGAGATAGTCAACTCAAACCCGAGACAGTCAGCAGTCAACTCAGATCCAAGACAGTCAACTCAGATTCGAAACAGTCAACAACAACTCAGATCTGGACAGCCAACAGTCAACTCAGATATGGAAAAGTCAACTCAGGTTTGACTAAGGCAAATTCAGATTTGGCGACACAGACTCAGATTTGGCGACGCAGATTCAGATTTTGCGACGCAGATTCAGATTTGACGATGCAAATTCAGATTTGGCGACGCAAATTCAGATTTGGTAAGGAAAACTTAGCTTACGAATTTCAGCGAAGCTTCTACACACGCACAGATCAGATTTCGCAACAGTAACTGCCAATTAAAGGGGTTAATGGCCAATTAAAATACACAAATCAATGCCTAAACCGTTACTTTTGTAACTGCCAGATTTATTACCATCAAATCAGAAATTTAAGGTGGACCCTTGATTATCCCCCTTCTACACCTATAAATACCTCACTAAGGCAATAGATGAACCTAAGGGTGGGAAAAATACCGAAAATATCGGTATACCGAGCTTATCAAACCGAATTTTACCGAAAATATCTCAAAATTTGGAATACCGAAATTTTCGATATGGTATGATATCGTACCGATAATTTCGGTAACGGTATCGATATTAAATTTAAAAAATTTTGGTATTTTTGGTATACCGAAATACCGATACATATATATTAATATATATTTCGCTATACATATATATTTCGAGATACATATATATTTCGGTATATACCGAAATACAGATACAAAATTTCGGTAAAATCGGTATTTTACCAATATCGTACCGGTTTTTGGTAAATTGGTACGGTATCGGTACATTTTTTTAATACCGTATTTTTCAGTATACCGAGTTTTCGATATACTGAAAAAATGGTATGGTATCGGTACCATTTTTTTCTATACCGAATTTTTCGGTATGGTATACGGTATGATTTGAAAATTTCACTATACCGTACCGAACCAACCCTAGATGAACCACACTCAATTCGAAAAATCCTGAGTGATATACCAGTAAGCTCTCACCCTGCACAAGCTGTACCACAATACTGTACGAAGATTTCCATACCTCGTGTACCAGATCTGAATACTGTTTCTGCTACATTAAACCACGCAAAATCCAGCAGACAGTAAGTGGGCTTTTGCTATATTAATATTCATTTCAAATATTATATATTATTCATGCTACATTCTGTTTTGAATTACTGTTCGAGAACTTGTTTCGCATCAGATTTCGTTTAGTGTCAAGTTCATGCTATGATCTATTCTATGGTTTAGCACTGATATTTCTGTCGTAATATGGGTCTACGGAATATTCCGCACTCTGAGTTACGTGGTGTAACTATGGTCTCGATCCTTAGAGGAGTAAAAATTACGGACTGATCAGTAAACCATAGAGACGAAGTAATTATCAGTGCTACCTGTTCTGTGATATGATATGCTCTGCTCTATTTTATGCTCTGTTCCGAATCTGTATATGTATATGCATATTTTGTTATGCTCGAATGGTATCCCCTACTTGCTGAGTGCTTCCCCAAACACCCATCCTTTACTTCTCCCACCCAGATAAGAACGAAGAACAGGTCGAAGAAGAGGAACAAGAGCTGTTCTGGGGCTGGTGAAGATTCGGTTTGGTTTTTTTTTGTGATTAAATTTCGCTTCCGCATTTCTATTATTTCAGACTCTGATTTTCAGTTGTAAAAACGATTATATTTGGTTATGTAACAGACTGGTTTTGAGCTATACTATTGGGCTTAATGTTTTACAATTTATTAATTATTTAATATTGCCGATGTCATGAGTCTCGGTCTAGGTGCGTGACAATCGCAATCACCCAGAATACTGTGCTGCACTCAAGAACAAAGCATAACGACATCAGGCATCACTTAATAAGAGATCATGTGCTCAAGAAGGACGTCCGGTTGGAGTATGTGTCGACTGACCAGCAAGTGGCTGACATCTTCACTAAGCCTCTGCCAGACGCTAAGTTTTCTTGTTTCAGAAACATTCTTGGTATCTTAGAATTGCCTTAATTTGTCTGTGTGATAACACTTTGCAGGTTGAACTGCTATCGTGTTTTCAGATATGAGTCTATTGTTCAGGGGGAACGTAGATCTTTCAAATCTGGTACACGCTGAGACTTGGGAGGACCTCAGCTTTAGGGGGAACATCAGATCTGGGTTAATAAGCACTGAGTTAGCTGAATGCGTGAGATCTGAACCTACTCAGACCTCGCTTATACACAGTTGATGCTTACAAGAGAACAGATTTGGTACTACCCCAGCTGATATATCGAAACAAATTTCAAGGCTGTGATAGTAAGTTATAAATGGCGCTTGTTTTTCAATTTTTACCCCTTGCGGTTAAAACTCTATGTCTTTCAAAAATATTTTCAAATCTTTTCCAAAATGATTTTGAATATCTTTTCAAAATCTTTATCGCGTCATCGGATGATTGACACGTGTTGTCATCATGCGAAACGTCACATCCACATGGTAACTTGAATCGTTTCATCTTCCGATTCACTTTCCCTACTTATATTACATTGCTTCGATTACTCTAACCCTTACTTTGTGAAATATACTATATTGCTTTCTCGTGCTCTTGCTTCCAGTGTTTACTTTTGCAGAAAAATCTACCTTCGGCATCTTCATCTCATATCAACCCATCAGAAATGGCTTCCGCATTGATCAACAACACCATTCAGGTTTACTTTGCCTCTGTTCTAGGGATGGAACATGAGGGGATGGTCTCTATGTTCGAAGCCCTATTGGCATCTGGCCTCAGTGGGTTTCTGGGATGCTCATCGGCCATCTACGAAGCCGCTTTGGTGGAGTTCTTCCAAAATGCTTCAGTCCGGGATGGTATGGTTGTGAGTACAGTACAAGGAAAACCAGTCACTATTTCAGAAGAACTGTTTGCTGGCACCTTTGAGTTACCGTTGGAAGGGCTGACGGACTTGCATGAGGTACCGCAGGATCTGGTTTCTGAAGCAAGGCGTGCTTTCTCATATGATGGTAAACTACTTAGCACATCTTGTAAGAAGAGGGAGATGTTGTTAGAGTAGGTGCCCAACTAGCCAACTTGTGACGTGTGGTCTTTTGATGACTCTTTGTGTAAAACAATCTTTGTTATGAAATTCACATTTTATATATGGCATTATTTATCATCATTATTTTATAATGTTAATATTCGTGTTGGATAAAGACCTAGAATGCACCATAGTGTATGTTAGATGTGATAGTGGATATGATGGCTATCATGAAACACATCTAATAGTCACTGTGTATTCTTAACTTGTTCCTAGTCGATTGGGCCGTCAAAATGAGGATAAGGCCGCCCGAGTTTGAGACTAGCATCTGCGATGTGAAGTACCACATTTCATTGGTAGGGAACATTGTGATGTTCTGAGCATGCAGATGGATGGTTTGCCTGGCAAACTATCGAGCTACCCTCGTTCGGATTCTCCAAGTGGTTACCATTTGTCGAGTGGAGAGTCCGAGGTCTTGGTTGTATGGATTAGTCCTTAAAACTCGAAACATCATTGAGACTCTACATGATTATTCGCCTCACTTTTACTTTTTTACCGACTCCGTGAGGGTCATCAGGTGTCAAGATTGGGTGAGGTCACGAAGCATGTGGGAGTCGATGCCTTGTTGTCGAGGATTCACCGCTCGCCCTAGTGCGTGGATATCCTATGCTATATAAGGAGATAATAGTGTGACAAATATCTGGCCAGAGTACTCTTGTGCGCGTGGATATCCTATGCTATATAAGGAGATAATAGTGTGACAAATATCTGGCCAGAGTACTCTTGTGCTTCAGTGTAAATGAGTTTACCTGGTAGCGCTAGCGATGTCACTATTCTGATCTCCAAGATATATGCATTTCTATCGAATCTCTAACGACTCTCGATTTACCAATGGTCGTTGATTCGATCGGGATATATGAGTTGAAAGGACCGTACTATACGCTAACCATGACCGACTGGTTCTTGCAGACACTATCAGTGATACCTAGGGGATCATGGGGCGATGTTGCTAGGCGCTTTACCGTGGTCCGATGGGTAGATCAGAAAAATGTGTTTTCTGATTCACAATGAGTTGTGAGCCCACGGCTAGCTGTATCCGTGAACCATTGAGGGTCACATAGTGTACTGTTTTATCAATTCCCGTGCAGACAAGGATATGGTACTCAAAGTGTTGAGTATAATAGGAGGAAGGTTGGGAGCATGACTTCCCAAAAGTAGCTAAGGGAGTAGGACTTCCATATTTAGCTAATGAGAGTAAAATCTGTCATATATAGATTTAGTGGTCCGAAAATTTGATTTAACATCATAATGAACAGTTTTGTAAACTGAGCACATCGGTGATATCTGATCATCGGTCGGGATTATGATGAGACAATAATCGAGGGAGTCGAAACGAATGTTCACTGTTCGAGTTGAACCGTATGTTCACAGTTCGAGTTGAACCGAATGTTCACAGTTCGAGTTGAACCGTTCACAGTTCGAGTTGAACCGAATTCACAGTTCGAGTTGAACCGAATGTTCACAGTTCTACTTGAAACGAATGTTCACAGTTCGAGTTGAACCGTTCACAGTTCGAGTTGAACCGAATTCACAGTTCGAGTTGAACCGAATGTTCACAGTTCTACTTGAAACGAATGTTCACAATTCTACTTGAAATGAATGTTCACAGTTTTGTTTACATCAAACTCTTTCCCTCAATCTATTAATATGGCATGAAGGGGAGAAAGAAAAACACACAACAAAAAGCTATTCAGCAAATTCTCCCCTTCTCCTCCTCCCCTCCTCCCGCCGTAGCCGTCGCACTTTGCTACGATCGTCCTGGCGAGGAGGTTCTGCTCGTGAAATATTCGTTGGGATTCTAGTGCATTACAACGAAGGAATTGGAAACCGGTCGTGGACCTGATTAGGACCAACCAAAGAAGTGCTATTTCCATTTGAGAAATAGTCGGAGCCAGGCACCTTGTCGCCAGACAGGTATATTCTAAACATCCTATGAATGTTTGAATTATTATATAGGTGTATTGACCGTTCCCGGGCTCCTAAATTTTTAATTCTTCCGCTGCGCCCTGGGAGCGGGATCCGGATCCGCCTCTGCACCAACAGTGGTATCAGAGCTTTGGCTCGGATCTGTCAATACATCTTATTCTGCCTGAATTGCATCAAATCTCTTTTTTCAAAAAAAAAAAACGTAAAAAATAAAATTTTTCCAGCCGCATGACGCCGCGCCACCGCCGCACGCCGGGCGCAAATCGTGGCGTGGATCGCGGGGTACGCGCGCGCATCCCGCGCGCACGGAGCGGCGGGCATTGCGCGCCTCTCGCGCATGCCTGCCAGTAACAGTGCGCGCAGTCGTGCACGACTGTGCGCACACCATCGCCCCACCTGCGTGAACTGGTCGCGCAGGTGGACGCCCCCCCGCGCGCACACGTTGCGCACAGGGGCTAATACTTGCTATTGGGCTTTTTTGGTTGGACCAAAATTAATTTTTGAAAATTTTGAGATATTGGGCCTAAAATTGTTTTAAACCCAAAATTGATGCAATTAAAATAACAAAATAAGATTTTATTTATAAAATATGATTTTATATTTAAAATATGATTTTGTTAGATAAATCAAATTTTCTTATTTTATTTATGTCAATTAATTGAGTTAATTGTATAGATAATGTTTGGGATGATCGAGAGTCGTGCCCAATGTGTTAGGTGTATGCTAGGTTTTACAATTTTGGTTTTAATATTGTTGAATTCAATTCAAAGTGGGCCTGGTTTATGGCCCATTCCCACCCCTTTAAAATGTATCCCTATTTGTCATGGTTATTTAAATGTTAATATTAGACTTAGGAGGATAATTTTGAAGATGGTGGAGATGATGATCAAAGATATTGAAGACCAAAGACTTGTAAAACTGGAAGCTTATGTAATAGGATTGCATTTGCATACTACATGTCACCTAGGATTGGACCTAGGTCCGTGCTTGGCAATCACGGATCGCATAGCTCTCGCTCATCGGTCATC
Organism: Dorcoceras hygrometricum; assembly: GCA_001598015.1. NCBI lineage: Eukaryota > Viridiplantae > Streptophyta > Magnoliopsida > Lamiales > Gesneriaceae > Dorcoceras > Dorcoceras hygrometricum. Next base: position 157,562 of record KQ992178.1, read on the forward strand.
CCAATTATATATATGATATATATCTGTTGAATCCGTATTTTTTAAATTTGATTTAAAATTATTGAGACCAAATTTCAAAATTAAAATCCCTCATTTTAAATTTGATTTAAAATTTATATCAAGATTAAAAGTTTATTCTATAAGCTAAAGGAATTTAAATATTATTTAAAATTTCCTACCTTCCATCAACAATGGGTGTACGTCGATGCTATCCGTATACATGGCCCGGCTCATATTATTGAGGGGGTTATGTATGCCGGAAATCTGTACACGTCATTGACACTTGCTGTGAGTTGGTTGGAACTCCTTTAATGTTGGCTCATATTATTGGGGACATTAAGGGGACCATCCATCACAACTCAACATTGATGGGTCATCTTGACACGTGATAGTAATCGGCGTCATATTATTGGGCCCTTACTGGACGTGAGGTAAATACATGGAGGTTGCACCTGTTGCAATTGGGCTCTACCTTTTGAGGGTCATGGTTGGCTGATATTATTTGGGATCATGATTTCTTGATTGGACTCTGTGTATGTAACATCCCGAAATTCGGATTACGTAGAAATGAGTGCATGACTAGGGGGAAAACTTTATGTTAGCATGATTTGCATGTCATTTATGTGTTTACATGATGATTTTATGCTTTACTTGTGCATGTCATTTTACGGTACGATTTGAGACCGGTAAGCGGGGACGAGTCCGGAGACGACCAAATAGAAAATATTTAAATGTTTTGACCCTTAGACATATTTTAAAGCAAAATATTTTATTTTATGCACAATTTCTAAGAAAATGAGATTTTATGCATGGTTACCGAGGGGGACCCAACCCGTTTTTCGCCTATACGGGCCATTTTTATGACTTTTACTACATTTTAAATTTGAGAGGCCCAATATTACTTAAAGGCTTGAAGTCTGAATTTTAAGTATTTTTAAGCCTTTTAATTATAGGATGGGCTAGTATATTGATGGGCTTTTTAATTCCTTAATAAAACAAGGTAGAAGGGCTTTTTGGTACACTTTTCATGCACCCTTCTCCCTAATTTCGAAAATTACCCTAGCCTCTCCTCTCATCAGCCAACATCAGCCTCCATCCTCCCCAAGGTGACCAAATTCTTGCAAGTTTTGGATTGAAACTCTAAGGCGTGGTCTCCTCCATTGTCCTCCGCTCCGGTATCACGTATTTTCGCTTCTCTATCGATCAAGGCATGTTATATTCTTCCTTTTCTCACCATATAGATCATGTTACACTGTTTTTACAAAGATTATGCATGTAAATTTTGTGTATGCTTCAGATCTCAAAGTTCATGTTCATGATCATGCATGTATTCTTATGGCACCTCACGGTTTTGATCCTTTTTGCATGGCTTCAGTTGATGGGATGCTTGAGTGGTCTTTGATTGATGTTAGGTGGTTCATGGTGGTCCTAGGAGTGGCTTTTAGTGGTTCGAAGTGGAGGTTTAGGGGCTGAACCGATGGCTAGATGTAGGGCACCGTGCATTGTGTGTTTCTGCGTGCGCGATGCGGCTCCTTACCAGCATTCGTTCTCCTTTGTGCTTGCTCGGTTGGGGCCAAGGTTGGTCTCGTTGGAACCATCTGGACCTGGGGATAGTCCATCCGGAAGGGCTATGGCATTGGTGGTCGGAGCAGAGAGAACGATCTCTGATACCAGCAGGTGGTCGCGACGGCGCGCAGCATGGCTGGTGCGTCCACTTGCAGCGACTGTTTCTCCCTGGTTAGGCCACGGTTTGAAGAAAGGTTGGTCATGTTAGAACCGCCTGGACCTGGGGGTAGTCCAGACAGAAGGGCTCCGGCCATGGTGGCCGGATCAGGGAGGTCGAGCGCGATGACTGACTTCTGGTCGCTGCACCGTGCATGGTGTGCGTGTGGCTAGGGTTTGGGTTTTTGGTTTGGGCCGGTTCGTTTGGACCGATGGGTCGGTTCAATCGGGCCGGGTTGAGTGGTTTAAGTGTCGAGTCAACATTTTAAGTTCGGTCCGAGTTATTTTATTTTTGGGCCGGGTTATTTTATTGTTTAAAGCCCGAGTCATTTTTACCGGGTCAAGACAACTTTTTAAGTTAAAATTTAGTTTTGGCCAAAATGATTTCGGGTCAACGATTTAAGTCAAAATCTATTTTTAAGTTGCTGGAATTTTAAGTAAAAAGGGTTTTTAGCCAAATTAGCGGATTTTGGGGCTGATATTTATTTTAATGAGTTTTAAGCCTATTTTAACGATGTTGGGCCGAGACCTTCAAATGATTTTAAAAAGGGTTTGTTCTTAGTTTTTGGGCCATTATGAGTTGGACTTAGTATGATTTGAAGTTAAGTTGAGGATCTCGGCTTAGAGTTAGTGGGCCAGTCACTTGAGCCAGTCCTTGACCGGGCCGAGGAAAAATAATGCATAGACCCATGAATATATATTTAATTATATACGAATTATGCTATGTATTGATTTATGAAATGTTTTAAGGAAATTAAATATATATTAATGGGCCAAGATTTTAAGTTGCATGATTTTTATGAAACGCATGCATCATGAAAGTTTAAGTTATGATAAGGCATGAATGAAAATATTTTTGAGGGATTGAAGTGTTGTGAGGCAAAGTAATGATGGGAATTAGCTGGGTAGTCGGGCCCGGGGATCCCCTGTTAATGTATAATGATAATGAGCTTATGGATCCTCGTGTGACATCGGGGTGAAGTGGCAGCATAGAGGTTTGACATATAGGGATCCCGAGATAAGGTCGGGTGAACCACACCACCACGTACGTTGGTTTTTAGATTGATCAATCGACCTTAATGGCTCTCACTTCATGGATACGACTCGCATGTTCTTTTAAGTTATGTTATGTTTATGCTATGCCTTAACATATATGTTATATGATGAAGTATGTACGACCACAGTATGATTTAACGTTAAGATCTTTTAAGCACGCATGTCATGAAAATTATGTTCCTATACTTATGTGCCTGTATGTGGTTTTATTATATGTACCTTGTTACTAGCGGATATAGCATGCTGGGCCTTTAGGCTCACTAGGTTTAAATGGTGCAGGTGATGATCCTGTTGATGAGTATATTCCGACTGGCGGTGATGACCTCTGAGCGCCTGTCGCAGCAGTACCCCGTGACCGCCTTTATGATTCAGTTTCGTCGTGTTGCAGTCTAGATACTGGTTTTTTAAACGCGTTGGCTTTCAGTATTCTTTTTACTCGATGATTTTACGATGTTGGATGTTTTAACGATTTCAAATATTCATTTATTTATGCTTAAAGTATTTTGAGAAAATATTTAGAAATGTGTTAGAAGGGAACGAGCCATTCGTTATGTTTAAGTTTATGCTTCCGCAAATGTTTTAAAAAAAAATTTCTAGAGTCTGGTTCGTTTCAGTGTACCCACTAAGGAAACTTGCTTTCTCGATTTCATTAGAGGGTGGTGAAATCGTTAAAATAGTGGGAGGGTAATTTATAAAACTAAATAACCATGTTTATGTCTTAGCATTTTTCATGAATAGTCAGTAATGCATGTCTATTTTTCTTTTCAGTATAAACTGCTTTCATTATGTTTTCGATCAAAAATCCACTTGCTGCTATACTGGATAGCAACAAGTTCAGTGGCTTAAACTACCAAGATTGGCTTCTAAATCTCAATATTGTCTTGATCTCGGAGAAACTTCTCTACACGCTAGAGAAGAACCCTCCGAAGAAGCCCCTGCCAATGCCAGTCCTGAGGAGATGGAAAAGCTGGAAAAATGGTGGGATGATGAGCTTAAGGCACGATGCTATATGATAGCATCTATGTCCAATGAAATGCGGCGACGGTTTGAGAAGACGGAGTATGCTGTTGGCATACACCTTCATCTCAAAGAGTTGTATGGGGAGAACTCTCGGACTGAGAGGTTCACTACTACCAAGGAGCTCATGACGAGTCGCATGCACGAGGGGACTTTGGTCCGTGATCATGGGGTCCGTATGATTGGGCTCATTGAGAAGCTAGTGGGCCTTGATATCTCGCTTCCACATGAACTGTCTGTGGATCTGCTTCTCCTCTCCCTGACTGCTTCGTTCAACCCCTTTGTGGTCAACTTTAACATGAACAAGCTGGAGGCCACCCTTGAAGAGGTGGTAAACATGCTTGTCGTGTTCGAGGGGACCATCAAGAAGGACAAGCCCGTCCTCCTTTTGGGCTCTTCTTCCTCTGCGAAGAAGGGGCCAATATGCAAGGGTAAGAAACGTTCTGTCCCTGCGAAGGAGGGAAAGCCCACCAAGAAGCTCAAGGCAAGGACTTCAAAGCCAAACAAATCCGAGGATGTTTGTCACCACTGCCACAAGCCTGGGCATTGGAGGAGAAACTGTAGGGATTACCTCGAGCAGTTGCGAACTGCGAAAGGTATGTTCTACATTGAAATAAATATGTCTCTTAACTCGACTTCTTGGGTACTTGATATCGGATATGGATCTCATATCTGCAATGACTTGCAGGTAATGACAAGAAGCCGACGTCTTAGAGAGGATGAGACCCACTTGAGGCTTGGCAATGGAGCAAGGGTTGCGGCCCAAGCTATAGGAGATGTTTATTTATTTCTTTCTTCAAATTTTAAGTTGTTGTTGAGAAACATTTTATTTGTTCCTGAATTAATGAAGAACATCATTTCCGTTTCTATGCTTGATAGTGATGGATATTCTTGTCATTTTGCCAATTCGATTTGTAATATTACAAGAATGAATGTTTAATTGGAATTGGGAACGCGAAAATGATCTATACGCCTTAAAATTGAGAGAAGTTCCAAATCGCGATGTGGAAACACATACAACAACGATAAAAAGGAAAAACGATAGTTTGAACCCGGCACAACTTTGGCACACTAGGCTAGGTCATGCTTCCTTAAATAGGATGAACAAGTTGATTAGGAGTGACATGTTTTCTATGTCTGATATTAACTCCCTACCAACTCATGAATCTTGTCTCAAGGGAAAAATGACAAAATTACCCTTCACCGGCAATCCTGAACGTGCTCAAGGCCTATTGGATTTGATCCACACTGATGTGTGTGGCCCACTTAGTATTGGTACTAAGTCCGGTCACACCTACTTCATCACCTTTACCGATGATCACTCTAGGTATGGGTACTTGTATTTAATGAAGCAAAAGCCTGAATCGTTTGAAAGATTTAAAGAATTCAAAGCTGAAGTAGAAAATCAATTGGAAAAAGTATTAAAACACTTCGATCTGATCGAGGTGGAGAATATTTGAGTGCCGAATTTCAAGACTATCTTAAAGAGAATGAGATTCTCTTACAGTGGACCCCTCCGGCCACACCACAGCTCAACGGTGTAGCGGAGCGTCGCAATCGAACCTTGATGGACATGGTTCGATCTACAAGTACTCATACTTGAGGATTTGGAGATGTCCTGCTTACGTGAAGCAGACAGTGGGAGATAAGCTGGATAATAGATCCATCTTATGCTACTTCATTCGGTATCCAAAGAATTCTATTGGATACTGCTTCCACTATTCCAATGAAACAAAAGTGTTTGTTTCTAGAAATGCCACATTTCTCAAAAGGGAATTTCTACTTGATAGAGAAGGCAAGATAGTAGAACTTGAAGAGGTTCGAGAACCAACTGAAGTACCAAGTGAATCTCCCGCACCTCAAGATCCAATCCTTGATATGGACACACCTAGGAGATCTGAAAGGGTTCCTAGGGCTCCTGTTAGATATGGTTTCCTCCTTGAAGAGATCAAAGTGATCAAACTGTTGGATGTGATCCAAGAACCTTCAAGGAAGCAATTTCGATGTGATTCTAATTTGTGGCTTGAATCAATGCAATATGAGATTGACTCAATGCATTCAAACCAAGTTTGGACTCTTGTGAATCCTCCCGAAGGAATAGTTCCTATTGGGTGTAAATGGATATACAAGAGAAAACTTGGATCTGATGGTAAGGTACTGACCTACAAGGCACGATTGGTCGTGAAAAGGTTACACTCAAAGACAAGGTGTTGACTATGATGAAACCTTTTCACCAGTCGCAATGTTCAAGTCAATTAGAATCCTACTAACCATAGCCGCATGGTACGACTATGAGATATGGAAAATGGATGTGAAAATTGCATTCCTTAATGGAAACATTAAGGAAGAGATCTATATGACGCAGCCTGAGGGTTTCACATCTTTATGAAGTGAGCATAAAGTATGCAAACTTCAGAGATCGATCTACTGTCTCAAACAAGCATCGAGAAGTTGGAACCTGAGATTTGAAAAACAATTAAAGAATTTGGTTTCATCAAGAATCCCGAGGAGCCATGTGTGTATAAGAATGTAGATAAAAATGCTGTGACATTCCTTGTACTTTATGTTGATGACATTCTGCTCATTGAGAATGACGTAGGAATGCTGCAGTCAACTAAATTATGGTTGTCTAGCAGATTCTCGATGAAGGACATGGGTGAAGCATCCTATATTCTGGGAATACAGATCTATAGGGATAGATCTAAAAGGATGCTCGGACTCACTCAAACGACCTACATCTGTACCATACTTAAGCGGTTCTCAATCGAAGAGTCCAAGAGAGGACACCTGCCTATGTGCCACGGAGTCACTCTATCTAAGTCTATGTGTCCGAAGACTTATGAGAAGATAGAGAGTATGACACATGTGCCGTATTCCTTGGAAATAGGTAGTATTATGTATGGTATGATCTCAACTAGACCGGATGTCGCATATTTCTGAGTGTCACGAGCCGCTACCAAGCAAATCCCGGCCAAATGCATTGGAAGGCCGTGAAAGATATTCTTAAGTACATACGAAGGACTAAGAATATGTTCATGGTCTATGGGGGTGGTGAACTAAAATTGGAATGCTACACTGATTCTAGCTTCCAATGCGATGTGGACGATTCGAAGTCGACATCTGGATTTGTATTCATGCTCAATGGTGGTGCTGTCTCTTGGAAGAGTTCCAAACAAGACACCTTCGCGGATTCAACCACTGAGGCTGAGTACATCGCAGCATCAACTGTTGCTAAAGAGGCGGTTTGGATAAGGAATTTCGTCCAAGAGTTGGGCGTAATCCCTGAAGGAGTTGTCCAGTCGGTGTACTGTGAATAGGTGCCGTTGCGCAAGCAAAGGAACCTAGGTCTCACCAAAGATCCAAACATATACTGAGGAAATACGACATAATCCGGGATATTTTGGCTAGAGGTGACATAGCAGTTGAGAGAGTCGTCTCTACAATATTTCTGATCCACTTACGAAGCCCTTGCCAGGACCATTGTTTGAACAACATCGTGAAGCAATGGGACTACGCAAAATGAGTAGTTGGCTTTAGGGCAAGTGGGAGATTGTTAGAGTAGGTGCCCAACTAGCCAACTTGTGGCGTGTGGGCTTTTGGTGACTCTTTGTGTAAAACAATCTTTTTTTATGAAATTCACATTTTATATATGACATTCTTTATCATCATTATTTTATAATGTTAACAATCGTATTGGATAAAGACCTAGAATGCACTATAGTGTATGTTAGATGTTAGTGGATATGATGGCTATCATGAAACACATCTAATAGTCACTGTGTATTACGAACTTGTTCCTAGTCGATTGGGCCGTCAAAATGAGGATAAGGTCGCCCGAGTTTGAGACTAGCATCTGCGATGTGAAGTACCACATTTCATTGATAGGGAACATTGTGATGTTCTGAGCATGCAGATGGATGGTCTGCCTGGCGAACTATCGAGCTACCCTCGTTCGGATTCTCCAAGTGGTTACCATTTGTCGAGTGGAGAGTCTGAAGTCTTGGTTATATGGATTAGTCCTTACTACTCGAAACATCATTGAAACTCTACATGATTAGTCGCCTCACTTTGACTTGTTTACCGACTTCATGAGGGTCATCAGGTGTGGAGATTGGGTGAGGTCACGAAGCATGTGGGAGTCGATGCCTTGTTGTCGAGGATTCACCGCTCGCCCTAGTGCGTGGATATCCTATGCTATCTGAGGAGATAATAGTGTGACAAATCTCTGGCCAGAGTACTCTTGTGCTTCAGTGTAAATGAGTTTACCTGGTAGCCCTCGTGATGTCGCTATTATGATCTCCAAGATGTATGCACGGCTCTAACGACTCTCGATTTACCAATGGTCGTTGATTCGATCGGGATATATGAGTTGAAAGGACCGTACTATATGCTAACCATGACTGACTGGTTCTTTCAGGCACTATCAGTGATACCTAGGGGATCATGGGGCGATGTTGCTAGGCGCTTTACCATGGTCCGATGGGTAGATCAGAAAATGTTTTCTGATTCACAATGAGTTGTGAGCCCACGGCTAGCTGTATCCCTGAACCATTGAGGGTCACACAGTGTACTGGTTTACCAATTCCCGTGCAGACAAGGATATGGTACTCAAAGTGTTGAGTATAATAGGAGGAAGGTTGGGAACATGACTTCCCAAAAGTAGCTAAGGGCTACGGACTTCCATGTTAGGATAAAATTTATTAGTTTTTGTGATAACAAAATAGGACTAGTTGCTACTAGAAAATCAGCCGATGAATTCTACAGGAGAACATCTTTAGTCGACGGGTTGATTTTCAGCAGATGGTCTATTTGGAAGAATTCAGCAGATGGAAGAATTCAGCAGATGAAAGTATTCAGCTAATCAGTTGTTAGTTTATTTTCAGTAGTTGGATTTTTCAGAGGTAACCAGCAGGTAGATTCTTCTAGAGCATATCAGCAGACAGTTGTTTTAGTTGCAGGCGCAAGAATTTGAGAGTTAGCGTGTTTTGTTAAGGATTGCAAAACGACAGCGTATTTGGAACCAGTCGGGAGCTACAGTGATTCCTGTAACCAGTCGCTGATATTGATGTTTTCGTATAGCTAAAACGACAGCGTTCAAATAAGTTAAAACGACAGCGTATTGGACTAGCGTTAAAATTTAGTCGTTGGAGGTTGCGTTGTTAATTCAGCAGATGGCTATAGTGAAATATCAGCAGACATTTGTTTACTTCAATAGTCAACGTTATTTCAGCAGACAGGCATTCAAATCAGCAGATGGCTACAGTAATCAGCAGATGGCTACTGTATTCTTTTGATTCAGTCGATGCTTCTCTTAACCGTTGTAACCAGCAGTAAGGGAGACACTTATAGCTATCAGCAGTTGCATATCTTTCAGAGGTTGCATAATCGCTCGCTCGATTCAAACGTTCATATCAGAGGAAATCAAAGGTGGAGATTGAATCGTACATGTGCTTTTAATGAGGATACAATTTCAGTACTATGTTAGGTATATATTACACTGTTTCAGAGGGCGATTTACGGCGTTTGCACAAATATGGAAAGAAGCCAAATTTGCTCTAACATTGTGCGACTTGCCTCTTGGTGGAGCAGGATTTACGGCGTACGAATTGGCAGAAATTCAAAAGGAGATTTTGTTGACTTTGAAGAAATTAATGACCGTTGAGATCGAAGACTATAAATAGCAGAAGTTTGGTTTGAAGAACCAACGCTCGCTATTGTTTACTTACCGTTACTCTGCTGATTTTAAGTCTCAACCTTTCTCGAGCTTATACTCTACAGAAGCCATATTCAAAAAGCTCAAACACTCGAAGAACAAAACCGTTGATCTTCATAAGATAAACCTTCGAGTCATCTTCTGGTTCACTTGTTAAATCGCATTTCTACGTTTTAGAAACCAGAATATTTTACAGTCTCAATAGTGTTGTATTTCATTGTTATATCATTCGATTGAGTCTGTAACGAACGTGCTCCTTAAAAGCCGTTCGAAAAATTTCATTCTCTTGTAAAACTGCAGCTGCGTCTGCGCTTTAGATTGTGGTGTTGCTAGGAGTTCACCTAGAGCGAGGCTCGATGATTGGGTGTTTGTAGAAGGACTACACTCATCAAATCTTCTAGTGGAACCTTCCTGAAAAGGAAGAAGGGGAGACGTAGGATATTTATATCCGAACTTCCAGAAACAAATTCTCGACCCTTGCTATTTATTTTACGCATTTACTTATTTATTGAGTTATCTGTTCACAATTCAATTGGCCTTTTTCCGCACATATTTTGTTGGCAAAGAGATTTGATTAAACTGAGATCCTTAAATCTGGTAACTCGGATTTAAGTTAAGCAGTGCTTGTAAAATTTGTTTTAAAAGGTTTCGAAAATTTGAAAATACCAAGAGTTCATTCAACCCCTGCTGCTGGTGATGCTACAAGGATTAATGAACCAACTACTGAGCCAGCAGTGACTGAGTTTGTAAATGAAGAACCGTCCACTGCTGATGATGTTGATATTATCATTGAGCAAGTTTTGGCTGACACTGCTCAAATCAGTGTTGATGAAGAAGAGCAAGTTGTGCGTACATTGGGTGAGGGAAATCAACCAGCTGGTACTGCTGAAGAGCCTCAGTGGTTTGATCTCCCCTATGACGATCTTATTGCCAATGGGATGCTGAAAGACCAGTGGTCACTGCAAGTGACACTGATGAAGAAGAAGAAACCATGGATGTTGGTGCTGCTGGTGGAGACCAGCAGGTACAGTTTTCTGTGGAGGAACCAGAGGGTATGGAGATGGGTGATGAATTGATTGATGCCGATGAAAAGATGTCTTTGGATGAGATCATAATGACTATTCCAGCAGAGCTTCCATTGCCTTCAGCTGCATGGGAAGTCACGAAGATTACTATTGGCACAGAGATCAAAATCCCTGGTGTGGATGAAAAGACTTGGTACCTGGCAAGTCTTCCACAAATTCCCGTCGATGCCAAGGGGAAGGAGCCTCTCCAGTTGAAAGACCCAATCAAGGGTAAATCCCCGTAGGAGCATTATTATTTTATTTGTGCCGATATCGATCTTCTAGTACAGTTACGGGAGAATATAATAGATGAGGTGGCAGAATTCTTCTATTCGTTTAGTTTGAAGAGATTAGCATATTTACAGATAGATGACTCCTATTTTGCTAAGGAGGAACTAGTTTTTTCTTGGGCGGAGGCAGAGTCCACGGGAGTGGCACTTCAAAGGAAAATGTATATACTTTTGAAGTACAGAGCAGTTCTTGTGAGAAAATACTTAGACGGGTGATACTAAATTATGTACCCGGGGAAGGAGATTCGGCAGTACATCTTAAAGTTATCGACATGCTTTCAGATCTTCTTTCTTTTGTTTTAGAGGAATTAAAACAGCAGGCAGTAGCTCACCGTATTCGATGGACCAGGCCGTGTTGCTCTCTTTTGTTTGAAGGTCGCTTGACTAGTCACCATGAAATTCCTGCCTACACTATCTTTGAGGTTTCTAGTCAGCGTCAATATGATGACACTCTCCCTCTCGTGAGTGAATTTTCAAATTGCTGAAGAAGAGGTGGGGAAATGTTTTTCTGAAGGCTGCTGAATTTTGTGCTTCTAGGAGATTACTCCCCGTTGGTTCACTCAATTTTTGCAGAGCCTTAGATGTTGTTGAACCAGATTCGAGTTTTGATTATCGACAGCCAAAAGTGTTTGCTTTTCGTTTCTCTCAGTTTTGTACAGTTTGTTCAGCAGGTTGACTACAGCGGATATTTCCAGTTTTGTTGCTTCTATTGCTTATGAGAGAACCGTCTTGAGAAATGTACAGATTGCACAGAATACAGTCTCAGTTGCTCCGATTGTACAGTTGATAGATGAGCATTCTTCTTCTGATTCCACTTCAGACGCCATTTCAATGGATTTTGCTGCTCATGATACTGCTACTACTGCTTCAATCTCTCTACCAGCTGCTCCTAGTCGAGATATTACCGAGGCATTAAACCAGTTGCGAGCTTCGATAGATCAAATCCATGAAAGAGATGATGGTGGTGCCAAGCACAAGGATACACTATTATTGCACCTCCACGACTTTGAGAAGCAATTTATCGCACACCTCGATGCACAAGATCGAGTACTTGGGGCGTTGCGCAGAGACTCAAATGATCAACTTCATCTCTTGTCGTTGGAGTTACAATCTTCTCATAAGCTGATTGGCACTCAGATTGTAACTACTGGTCTTGATGTCGTTGATGTCCGAAGGGTGGTGCGGGAGAATCACCAGGAGCTTAATGCCAAAATAAATTCTCTGGATGAGCAAGTGGCAGCTACTCGAAATGATTTATTGGATTTCAGTGCTCAAGCACAGCAGACCCTAAATATCATTACCAGCCAACTGAGCGAACTTGTTGCATATATCAATCGTGGGGGTAATGCCAAAAATGGGGAAGGAGAGAGAGACATAGGATATTTATATCCGAACTTCCAGAAACAAATTCTCGACCCTTGCCATTTATTTTACGCATTTACTTATTTATTGAGTTATCTGTTCACAAATCAATTGGCCTTTTTCCGCACATATTTTGTTGGCAAAGAGATTTGATTAAACTGAGATCCTTAAATCTGGTAACTCGGATTTAAGTTAAGCAGTGCTTGTAAAACT
>KQ992178.1:170029-220373 GCA_001598015.1 Dorcoceras hygrometricum
AGTTCTACTTGAAATGAATGTTCACAGTTTTGTTTAAATCAAACTCTTCCCTCAATCTATAAATATGGCATGAAGGGAGAAAGAAAAACACACAACAAAAAGCTATTCAACAAATTCTCCCCTTCTCCTCCTCTCCCTCCTCCCGTCGCCGCCGCCGTCGCACTTCACTGCGATCGTCCTGGCGAGGAGGTTCTGCTCGCGAAATATTCGTTGTGATTCTAGTGCATTCCAACAAAGGAATTGGAAACCGGTCGTGGACCTGATTAGGAGCAACCAAAGAAGTGCTATTTCCATTTGAGAAATAGTCGGAGCCAGGCGCCTAGTCGCCAGACAGGTATATTCTAAACATCCTATGAATGTTTGAATTATTATATAGGTGTATTGACCGTTCCCGGATCCTAACTTTTTAATTCTTCCGCTGTGCCCCGGGACCAGTATCCGGATCCGCCGCTGCACCAACAGATGGAGTTTGAGTTTCGACTGCTAAATGATATTCTGGCAAAATCTGTGATTGTGAAGGCCGGGTCTTTTGATGTTGTGACCCATGAAAGGTTCTTAATGATGTCTGATATTTATGGGGGCGTTCCTATCAACTGGGGAAGACTATTGTTTAACATTTTCAAGGATATGGTGGCTCCCGCGACGAGGCAAGCCAGAGGATATGCAATGCAGATATGTGTTCTGTTGAAAAATGCCCCAAATTTGGAGCTAGGAGAATCAAAGGAGTTTCCACCTCTGAAAATTCTAATTGCCAAAACTGTTGGCACGTATATTGCCAAAAACAGAAATATTTATGTTGATGAGGATGAGCCAGTGATGGAGAAACCAGCGGAGAAAAAGAAGACAGTGTTTAAGAAGAGACCTGCTCCTACTGTTGGAACACCATCTGTTAAGAGGATGAGAACAACTGGGAAAGCTACCCCTGTAGCAACAAGTTTGGCGCATGTGCCAGTAGCGCAAGAGGCTGTCCCTATCCAAATGGTATCAGTTGTGACCCCTCCTTCTCCTAAACGCATTAAACCAAAGAGGAAGTTGACGTTGCCTGCAGGTTCTGATGATGAAATTGTTGATAAAGAACCAGTTGTGGAGAGTGTTTTAGAACAACAGAGGGAAAAGACAACTGCTGATGAAGTGGATAATATTATTGGCCAAATTATTTCTGAAACAGCACAGATGGAAACAGATATGGAGGAATCGTCGTTAACCAGATCTGATGATACAATAGATGAGATAACTAAGCGCTCGATTGATGTGAATGATGAGGATGATAATCTTAATGGAGCTGAAAATGAAAGTGCTAGGAATATGGCATCTTTTACTGCACCGAAACGGATTCTTAAAGAGCCTTTGAGATCTGGGGAGGATGACGACATGTCTGGGTCTAAGCAACCAAGTAAGATAACTAAGCCTACAGACGCAGGGCAGAACAAGGAGATTGAGCTAGTGGCTACTGATGATGTAATTTTGGCAAAGAGTGTTGCGAAAATGACAGAATTCGAGGACACAGAACCCTTTAGCAAGGCTCTGGAACTTACAGATGGATCAAAATCTGATGAAGAGTCCATGTCCATCGAGGATATTCTGAAACAGATCCCAGTGGGAATGAGGCTGCCATCCTTGACAGCTGCAGAGCCTACACAAATAAAATTCGGACTTGGTATTGAGATCCCAGGAGTTAGCGAAGGAGATTGGTACAAGGCCAGTCTTCGTCGGATTGCTACATCAGACAAGGGTAAGGCGCCTCTTGTTGAGGATGAAATAAAAGGGCACCCGGCCCGTGAGATGTTCAGTTTAATCTGTGCAGATATAGATTTTCTTGTCCAGCTTCGAAATAAGGTAATAACAGATGTTGTCGCATTCTTTCATTCTTTCAGTTTGAGTAGAATAGCAGATCTTGCTTCAGTCAAAGATATAATTGTCAAAGAAAAGCAGTTTTTAGCATGGGCCGAGACCGATTCATTAGAGACAGCTGTGAGGAGGCAGGAATACATTATTTCTAAATACACAGAGATTCTTATGAGAAAATTTTTGGAGGCTCATCGACAAAACTTCAAAGCCGGCCAACTTTTGGAGGCTCATCGACAAAACTTCAAAGCCGGCCAACCCACGTCATCCATTGATCTTCAGATCATAGAGTTGCTCTCTAATGCTCATCTCTTTGCATTCGAGACTTTGCAAACTCAGATGAGAATACACGGCCTGAAGTGGGAAAGGATATGCAGTTCAAGACTGTTTGAAGGGGAAATAAGAGATTGTGGTGACGTACTTGCCCGATCAAATACAAGCAACAGGTCTTTGTGCTGGCTTCGAACCAAGACCTTGGTTGATGGGTCTTGGGTTATTCAAGAAGGAATGATCTCTGGTGGCGCCTAGCCAAACAGGTTGTCTCTCTCGAATTGGAATTGCCATTTCAACGGAAATTCGATGATTCTCTTGCCCCAGTCAGTGAATTATTCAAGCTTCTTCGCAAACAGTGGGTTGATGTATGAGAAGTACAGTTTTCTATTTTTGGTCGTTTGCAACCAGTTGGTTCACATAATTTTTGTAGAGATATAGTTGCAGTTGGTACAGTGGTAGATGTAGCAGTAGATCCGGCAGACTTTGTTGGAATTTTTTGCAGAGGTTTAGATGTACGGTTGGTTCCCTCAGATTCGAGTTCTAGCTCCATCCAACCAGATCCGATCTCTCTGGATGACAGTGGTTCTCAGCGTCACGTGGATACAGCTTTGATTTTGCCAAATCCGAGTACTTCTACCGATTCTCGTCGTTTCTTCACTACTGATGACACTCCTTTGGGTGTCGACCAGATCTTGATGGCTCCTGCTGTTACCCCGCTAGATTTCACAGAAACCTTAGCATAGCTCCGAGCTTCAGTCAATTAGATTCAAAATGAGTGAGTGCAGAAAATAATGATGCAGAAAAACTCAAGGACGTGCTTCTCTTTCACATCAATAGCCTTGAGCAGTCGTTTACCAAGATTTTAAATCAACAGGACAGGACGTATCGAGGTCTATTTAGCAATGTTCAAAAAGAAGTTCAGCTTCAAAAGACCGCCATGTCCCTTGATATTCTGGCATCTCAGCAAAAGCTACAATCTCAGCAGGTTGCTTTTTCTCAGGCATATGATGATAAATTGAAGAGATCGAGGACCGGAAAGATGCTCTTTCCCATGAGATAATGGAATTCCACGTGCAAGCACAGGAAAACTATAATCACCTCACGTCTCAGTTGTCAGAGCTTGTTGATTATATCAATAGGGGACGTGATGACAAAAAGGGGGAAAGTGGTAGCAGCCGTGGTCCGCAGCCTCCTGATGATCGTGGCAGACCTGGCTCTGGTGATGGAGGGAGCAGATCTGGAGGAGTCAGTAGGAGTGAACCCCCTAGAAAACGAGGTGGTGGTTCGCAGAGAAGGGACTGGAGATACTGGATTGGAGGAAACTAATTATTGGAGAAATCTAATCAGTTGCAATTTTTTTTCAGTTCCTTGTACAAATCTTCTGTACTTTAATTCGTGTAGAATATATAGCAGACTTGGAGAAATTTATTTTTGTCTCTTTTAAGTCAAAGGCTGCTAAGTTTTGTCATCACCAAAAAGGGGGAAATTGTTAAGATAAAATTTATAAGTTTTGGTGATAACAGACACAAGACAAGAACTGAATCTTAGTAATCAGATCTGGACAGTCATGGTTAACAGTAAGCATTTTCAAATCCGAAAGCTTCGGAAACAGTTGTCTCAGATTTCAGGTATCGGGTTGAAGATTTTGCTTCAGAGACTCAGATTTGATCATTCAGAACTATAGTGATTCAGATTTCAGTTATCAAGCCTATCATCAAGTATTCAGGATTATTTCAGTTAACATGTCAGGAATTCAGATTTGAGGGTATTCAGATTTGATTCAGAGGCTACAGTGACAGATCCAGGTACATCTGTTCAGTAAGTATATTTCAGATTTCAGTAATACAACAGATGAGAGATTCAATTTCTTCAGACGTTATCAGTTTACTTGAGAAGATTTACAATGGTCAAAGTTGAATTAAGGAAACAAGATCAAAGCTATCTTGAGTAAGTCGCGCATTACGCCAAATGATTGATACGCTGGTTATCCGGTTTGGTAAACAAGCAAATCAAGCTATGACAGCGCAGTTTACCTTGTACAGAGCTCTAATGGAGATTCGATGAAGAGATTCGTATCTACTGACCATTGAGATTGGAGAGTATAAATAGATGAAGACTTCAAACAGAGAACTAGTTCTACAAATCGTTAAACTCTCGCTTGATTTCATCATACACTCTCAAGCTCTGAATTTCTGGGATAATCCAAGCTTAAAGATATTCAAAGTCCCAGTTGTCTAAATCTCAAAGAACATTCCAGTGTTCTTAATTGTTTATCTTCGAGATATTTACAGCACTCAAAATATTGTATTCATCGTATTATTTAGATTGAGTCTGTGAGTAACTTGCTGTGTTAAGCAGTTCGAAAAATCAAAGTTGTCTGTAATTCCGCAGTGTCGTCTTGCTGTACTTGGTGATTGTTAGGAGTTCACTTGGAGCGATGCTCGGTGATTGGGTGACAGATTCTGTACACATCAAAGTCTTCTAGTGGAACCTTCCTACAAAGGAAGAAGGGGAGACGTAGGATTTGATATCCGAACTTCCAGAAACAAATCTCTGATCCTTATACTTTTATTATCGCATTTATTTAATTATATTGTACACTGATCAATCGACTTATTTCCGCACATATTTTTGTTAGTCGAGAAATCAGATTTCTAACTGAGATACCTCCAATCTGGTAACACAGATCCGAGTTAATCTAGGCGCTTGTAAAATCGTTTTTAAGGTTTCGAAAAAGAAAAATCCACAGAGTTCATTCAATCCTCCCTTCTGAACTACTAGGCCTGTTTTCGATCCTAATTTATCCTATCACGCACATAGGAATCTACTTTGGAATTTTTTCCGCACAGCCCAGACATTTTAAAAGAGACGACATCTCACTGTCGCAAAACATATCTGTCAAAACGCTTGAAAACATTTTTGAAACCGCTTAACACATATGAAGAAACGAAAGAACAATACTACGCTTTCACATAAGCAGCAAGAAATAGAGTATACTTGCCTGTGCTGGTCGACGGGTTGCAAGGAACAGCTCCGGATTCGAATTCTTCCACAAGCACGATCGAGAGTAAACTTTTGAGAAGTATTTTGGTCGCTTTGTGATATGGGCAACACTGTAATTGCTATTCAAAGGCAAACAGCCGATCATAGCAAGCGTTGCCCAATCCAAGCGTCAACAGTAATGATTTGTGTAACCTAAATGCTTAGGCATACTGTTAGCATTTAATGAAAGCCTTAAGCGTGCCATTAGCAATCATTTTGAAAAATAAATTATTTATTTAAAAAAAGAGAGAACCGGACCATGCTGATAAACTCTCGATCGGACTGCCCGCGAACCGTCTGTAAAACAAAACCGAAACAACCAGCTCAGGCTCAAGCTGGAAGGTTAAGCACCAAATGAGAATAGCAGTTTAACCCTCCTAAACTAAAATAAATGGCGCGTGGGTTTACGGATTTTCCGGGTGTTACAGCTAGTGTTGGAGAAAAGTTAGGGTATGAAGAGGGTGTGTGGCTAATAAGGAAATAATTATGATAGATTTTGAAATATATAATGTATACTAGGTTTTTGGGTATTTAATCGAATCCAAGTTTAGACCCGTAAACTTTAATATAAATTACCTATTAAATAAACCATGTATATTAAATTACTTTCACTATACATTATTGGCCTAGACCTTAGAATTTTTAATACTAAAAAGAAGGACTTGTGGGTTATCGGTTAAATTGCAAGATTCTCTAAAATATGTCATACATGATAAATCTTTGAGAAAACTAATTTATCATACCCAAAATATAAAAATATTAAAATTATCATTTTAAAAGAAATATTTATAGATTTCTAATACCTTTAGAAATTTATTTATCAATTTACCTTAATCATTCCTAATCTCCCTTCTACGGCCTAACACCGAATGAAATTATCATTATGTTAATACATTTAAATCACGCATGTGGTTCACATGATCGGATTTTGTACATTACAATTAGTGGCGCAGTGGCGAACCGGATAATGCTCTCGGGATGCAGCGGAAGTTTTAAAATTTTATTTGTCCAGGGATGTTCATACGCAAATCAAAACATGAACTAACATACATAGGATGTTTGAGAGTTACCATTGGCGACTTCGTGCCCGGCTTCGACTATTCCGGTTTTACGCGACAATAACACTTCAACGGTTGAATCTCTGATTGTTCGCTTAATCTGGTCCACGACCGGTTTCCAAATTCCTTTACTATCTTGTACTAGAAAGCACAGCGAATTGTCACGAATAGAATCTCATCGCCAAGATGGCAGAAACAAGGTCCGGAGGCAACGGCGGCAACGGCGGCTAGCAACCGCGACGACGGCCGATTTGGGGGATGGGAAAGTGAGCCTATGTGGGGAGAGGAGATCTATTATTTAATAAACAAGGGGGGAGAATGAATGTCTCTTCATTGCCATATTATAGGTAGATGGATAGAGTTTGAGTTGGACAAAATAGTGAACATCCAGTTCGACTCAAACAGTGAATATTCATTTCGACTCCCTCGATTGTGGTCTCACCATAATCTCGATCGATGATCAGATATCACCGATGTGCTCAATTTACAAAACTCATTATGATGCATTTTTTTATCACTAAATCTATATATGGCAGGTTTACAACCACTACTCAATTTGGAAGTCATACTCCAACTTTCCTTTCCACATGCTCAATACTTTTAGCTCCATATCCATACAGGAATTGGGAAACCAATGTGAGGAAAATAACAGGTAAAAAAAGCAAAAGCCGTTTCCCAAGCCGGTCCGTAGCAAATAAGTCTTCCAACCCCCCAGATTATCGACAATACTACCAAGGATCTCACAACTTTTCAAGACTGTGTATCTTCCCTGGATCTAAAGGTTGAACGCATGAGGGATGATACAAACTTAACAAGGCATCATACTGTGAAATTAGGGCAACAGCTCGAAAATGCGGTAGACGGGCTTGAAATAAAAAGAACATGCTTGAGGGCACTTTGGTTTGTCACGTCACCGATAGCCAACAGACCTTTATAGATGAAGTTGCGTCGCTAAAATCATAAGTTTCTGAAATGATTGACTGTCTGAAAGAGTTGCGTGATTCCAAATGTGAGACTCGAGAGATTTGAGAGAATAATCAAGACAACTGAAATGGTTCGGCGAAACCAAATCTGGTGAGAGCTAGTCGGTGCGTGGAACAGTACTGAGTTAGTTTTCGTAGAGTGGTTTGGGTTGGATAATTAATCGGGTTTGAACTGGATGGTTGGATGTGTATGAATAGCCGTTGCAAGATATTTCGAGTTGATAGTGGAGCGACGTCGTTTTGGAGAAACCAGATTTGAGGGGTGAAATCTGGTAGTACTGTGCAGATCGGCGCGGTTCTTGGGAATCGACTTATGCAAGATCTGAAGGCGTGCGCGTGAACGGGATTCTCAGAGCTGGATTGTGGTGCGACGCCGTTTCTAGGAACAAATTTGGTTGTGAGTTGGTTTACGTTTACGCGAGGGATTTTCTATACCAGCTGCAGGAGAGAAGGCAGTGAGCTGGTTATTCTGAGTGGAATTCTATGCGGCGTCATTTGGAGGAGTCCAAATCTGGTAGAACGTAGAGTCCAGATCTGGAGTAGTACTCAGATCTGAGTTGGTACCAGCTGTGAGCCTCGGGTTGTCGGTGACTACTGTTCACCAGATTCTGTAAGATTTAAGTTATTTATATAGAGGGCTTGGACCATACGTACGACATTGCTTTCCAACACAAATATCTCCCGTAAACATACCTTCTGCTCCAGTGGCACCCTTACTGTTCACCGAACCTTATTTCTTCCGATTGTCGATGGTAGACAGATTCGATTGGATCAAGGCTGGTGGCGTTGGGTTCCTCTTGAAAATACCGTTCTTTCTATACCTCTTTTGAAGGCTTTGGTGTGCTGGAAGAGCGAATGCGAAGGAGCTTTGCTTGTTCGCATTTCAGTCGATTGGTTCTTCTGTTCAGGTAGTGCTTTCGAGTAAGCAGTAGATAGTACCTTACGCTTCGTTTAGAGCTAGCTATCGTGTTGCAGAGTTAGGATAGAACTGGGTTAAGCTGGTAGCTTCCTGTTATGGTTTCTGTGTTACTGTCCCAGAGCTGATTATTGTGTTTGGATAAGCAGGTTTCAGATCTGAGTTGTTCGGGACCCTTGTTGTGGTATTTGTAGCACAGAAGCTAACGTACGGATGTGAGCTTGTATTACAGCTTTGTGATAGGCATGGATATTTATGTGTGCTTGCTGGTATGTTGTGCAGTGTATTTATTGTGTTGTTGCTTGCTACTGTTCAGTGTTGGTCATTGCAAGCTATTGTATTCGCATACATGCATTTTCCATGTTGAGCTCTTATCTCGTCAGTCGTTGTTGTTATGCTAAACCGTGTGTACTAGGATGCTTTGTTGAGGACGAGTGGAAATACCATGCTCCTCATCTCCCTGCTGGTTTAATTGTTAGCCACTATGAGACGAGTGGATAGCTACCACGCTCTCATCAGCTTTGGCAACAGCAGGTCGAGTAATCTGTTGTATGCGTCTGGTACATTGTGTTGAGACGAGTCGATAGCTACCATGCTCTCACACACCTTGTGGCCACTTCTGTTTTCGATCGGTGTCATCTTTGGGTTGTTCTTGAGCTCCGTTGGCTTCCTGATTCAGTTGTAGCCTTCTGCCCTTGTATTCAGCTGACCTCATGCATAGCACATTCATTTATATCTGTTGTTGTCTATTTGCTGTTTTAGTTTGCTCTCCGTACTGGGGTTTGACCCCTGTCCCTCCGGGACTGGTTGTTTTGTTTTCCTGTGTGTTGTTCAGGATATCCAGGTTTCTCAGCTGGTCGTGGAGATTACGCAGCTGGTGGTACCCCGAGAGGTGGATAGAGTGTCCCAGTTATGTATATGTTATAATTATGTAGTAGGGTTGTCGCCGAGGAATGGCCCGTGTTGATGTTCTATTTCTGATTTGAGATTATGTTAATTAGGAGTCACTCGATGTTTGTATTGTTATTTGCTTGTTGATTGGTTTTCGATTGTTGTGTGAAACCACTATTTTGAATATCAATGTAATTTTAAATTATGTTCTCTATGTCAGGCCAAAGCGAAAAATTTTAGCCACTTATTAAGTGCTTCTGCAGTTATGATTTGCGTGTTTGGTCTCTGATTGTGCACCGGGCCTGACACCGAAAAGGGGGGAAGGTCCAAGCAGTAAAAAGGGGGAAAGGACGAGCAGCAGTAAAAAGAGAAGATGGTTTTCATGGTTTTGACCAAGGGCGGGTTTAGCTGAAATTTTAGTTTAGTCTTCTGTACAAACGACTATTGTACACAGTGTTTCAAAGTCTAATAAAATCTCTTTTTATAACAAAAGTTTTGTCATCATCAAAAAGGGGGAAATTGTTAGAGTTAATTTCATAAGTTTTGGTGAAGATAAATAAAAGAGATTAATCAGCTCAAAGGCACAAGATCTGGACGAAGCTTACAGCGTTGGCGTAAAAACCAGATCGGAGCAGAGCTTAGCTGGTTAAGGACAAACCAGCTCAGGATACTTAGTTGCGCTGGTTGAGGACAAACCAGCAAAGGTATTTTGGTCAAGCTGGTTAAGGTCAAACCAGTCCAAAGATGCTTAGCCGAATAAGGACAGATCAGTTGAGCAAATTCGAAAGAATAGAAACAGAGAGTATTGAAATTTCATCAATTCAGAAGAGCAGTAAAATAGTGGTTTACAGTTGAGAGAACAGCTCGTAGTGATAAGTGGTATGACTGACCAGCTGGAAGATCAGTTAAATAAACCAGCTCGAAGCAGATTGATTCCACAAGTGTTATTGTACTGAAGATGTAAGTAAACAAAGAATGCTATCTGGTTCAGTACAGAACAAAGACAAGAGCAGATTAATTCAAAACAGATTGGATTTGATTAGCCTAGAACCAGATCAGAGCAGTTCGACGTACAGTGACCAGATCGAACAACCAGCTAAGTAAAGACAACTTAGAAAAATTGAATTTCAGAATGTTTGAGGCTACGTACAGATTGATGTGATACATTTGAACTCTCTGGAGTGATTTGTAGTCGTTGGAACTACTTTGAGCTAATTTCAGATGCGCAGAGATAAGGTTCAAACTAAAGATGGCGCAGAGTTGCTAAAAAGGTTAATGCATTTAATGAAGACGTACACACATCGTACAAGCATTTAAGTCGTCGCAAGAACTTAAATTTGGATACAACAGACGTGTCTACTGGTAACATTTATTATCATTGTATCCAAATTATATAAATAGAAGAGCAGATCAGCTGTGATGAGGTTACCGATTACAAAGTCTTCGAACTTACAAGCTAACCGGCCTTCACAAGCAAAAGCAGATTTCATCTTATTGAACCAGCTCACAACTAGTGACACATGCACAGATTGCTTATTCAACTCTTTGTGTCACACTATCTTCTATACACGCACTCTGTAGTATCGAGTCTTCATTGTAAATCATAAACAGAGAATGTTAAGTGCTAGATTTGCACAACCAGCTTAGTGCTGTGTTCATCGTATTTGCGAACCAGATCGCGGGTCTGGATTTGTTGGTTGAGTGCTAGGAGTTCTTGCAGCTATAGGCCGTTGGATCGGGTTTGTAGAAGTGGTTGTATAAATCAAATCTTCTAGTGGAAATCCATCTCATTGAGGAAGAAGGGGAGACGTAGCAGAATTTGCTTCGAACTTCTAGAAACAAACCTATCTTTTACATTCACGCATTTTTCTAATAGTTCACTGATTGAACGTGTTCTTTCCGCATAAAATCACTTTTATTACACGAGACAACAGCAATCACTAGAACCCTTCAAGCTGGTAACTTGGCAGGAGGTTGCATCGAGCAGTAATGTTGGATCTGTGTTTACATATCAGAATCTTAATATTGATTAACACAAAACCTGTTGTTATTTTACTAACGATTTGTACTAAGAGCGCAGGAACCAGAACGGAAGCGAGCTGGTACAGAGATAGAAGCGAGCTGGTACAGAGATAGAAGCGAGCTGGATGAAGAGAAATGTGCAGCTCAGCAGCAAGTTGGAACAAAGCACTGTAGAAAATTGAACCAAGAGCAGATTGAGAAGATGTCCAAGCTAGAACAGTGAGGGGACGCCCAAGTTGGTCTAGTAGAGGATATCCAAGCTGGTACAGTGAGGGGATGCCCGAGCTGGTCCGATAGAGGATAACCAGATCGCAGAGGACATCCAAGCTGGTTCACCAGCTTGAAGCAAGAGCATCTCAGAGTTTAGGAACCAACTCACAGAACAGCGAACTGCTCAGAGACCAGTTCAATAAAATCAAATCAGTTTGAACTTAAGCATATACAAGGAATGATTTAATTAAGTTCAAACTGATTTGATGCAACGTCTACATCAAGACAGAGCTCAGTTTAAGCAAAAGTTGCAGTGCATTAAATGAAGAGAGCTCAAAGTCTACAAAGCTTGCAATTGCATTTATTGAAAAAGGACGCAAGGTACAGCCATGTCAGAACCTTTTCAGTGGACTTTTCAACGGCTGGATTATTGTGTCCAACGGGAAGATTTTTCACAGAGGCTACATATAACAAGGGCAGCAGCAAGCAGCAAAAATATAATAGAAAGAGGGAAACAGAATACAAGTGCAAAGAGGCACAAAACAGAGGGAAGAAAACAAAAGGAACAGCTTTCATAGAAGCACTTCCCAGTGTGTGAGAAAACAATCGAGAGAGTGAGCTTACACTGTAAAATTCTCACATACAGATTCACTCACATATGAGAGCTGAGAGATGAGAGATTAATTGTTTAGTTGAGTGAATCATAAACACAAAAATTCATTGTAGCCTTTCTCACTGAGGCAGTAAAGAAGTGATGTTAAAGCCTGTGAGCTTAGTGTGCGGTGGTTACTAGGAGTTATTGCGACTGCTGGTCGTAGGAGTGGGTTGCAGTAAGGTTCACTGTAATCAAAGCCTTATAGTGGATCCTTCCGGATTGTGGAAGAAAGGGAAACTTAGGAGATTCAGCTCCAAACTTCCATAAACAAATTGCAGCGTATTTCTTTACTGCTTACTCATTTACATTCTGCATACATGAGTTTAAAACTTGTTTATTTAACTTTCAATTTACAGAGGGTAGTTCAGGTTTTTTTTCGCATGATTTTTATCATACCTGATCTACTTCTCGGTGCTCAAAATCTTTCAAGAACACGAGCTATTGCAGCTCGAGATTTAACAGACCAGATCGAGCGACCAGCTCGCAGTGCTGCTGCAAGCTGGTACCAGCTTAGGCGCGATATGGTTGCTGGTGGCGTGCTGATTTTCTAAATACCTTTTAAAATGCACGTAACTTATGAGTTTGGTGTCTAGGCTGTGTGAGAGCCTACGTGAGTTGTGGCAGAGCTCACGGACACCCCCGAAAAATGATCCTAACAAGTTAAATATTTTAAAACATATTTTCGAACAAAATTAGCAAAAGAGTTCATTCACCCCCCTATCTGAACTCTTGAGCTTGTTTTTCCGATCCTAACTAGTGGTATCATAGCAGGTTGTTCATGAAAGTGCATTTTAATTTGAAATTTTGACCGTTTTAAAATACCTTCTGCTCTGATAAGTTCTTTTATGCAAAATCTAGTCTGTGCTAAAAAATTTTAAGGTTTTCAAGACTCAATTTATAAAGATAGGGGGAGTAATGTTCAATGAATTTCAGAACAGTTTCATGAAAGGAAAATGCAGCAATATCTGTTCTGACGAGCTGACACAAATTGCACGAGGTCTGTGTGGACGCCAAGATCTCTAGGTTTGGTGAGGCTAAATCTTAGGGAAAATGGAAGAGATTCTATAAATTGAATCCTCTATTGCTCCTCTGTTCTAAATAAATGAGAATTTTTGAGTATCATAGAATCTGTTTTCATAATCTAATTTCATTCACTTGTTTTCACAAAATGTCGTCCCTCGAAAAATTGTTTTGTTTTCAAAAATAAAAGTATCACATGCTCTGTTTAGGGGGAGTTTTGTTTAAATATTAAGGGGGAGACATGATTTCGAAACCTTTTTGATTCCCACAAAAAGGGGAAGAAATGTTTTCAATCATAAACATTAATGCACTTGTTTATTCAGATTTTGTGTAAATCAAAAAGGGGAGATTGTTGGATCTGTGTTTACAGATCAGAATCTGAATTTTGATTAACACAAAATTTATTATTATCTTACTAACAGTCTTAGACTCCGATCGCAGCCTGTTACACTGGAGCAATCTAGAAGATATCCAAACTGGAACAGCAAGGGGACGCCTAAGCTAATCTGGTTGAAGTTATCTATGCTGGAACAGTGAGGGAAAGCCCGAGATGGTACAACAGAAGATATCCAGAGTGCAGGGAATATGAAGCTGGTTCACCAGCTTGGTGCAAGAGCAGTTCGGTGATCAAGCACAGTGAGATTCAGTGAAGAGAAGAACTGTTCAAGCGCAGATCAAGTGCAGCATACAAGTGCAGTTTTCAAGTGCCGATGAATATACAAGCGCAGTGATCAAGTGCAGGTCAGATCACTAAGCACAAATATAATCAGTTCATCATAGGGATCTCAGTCCAGTGAAAGACTGAATCGGACTGATTATTATATCCCTCCCAAGAAAAAGGGATATAATCACTGATGCAAGAATGGAGTTCTTCGAGGATAAGGTCTAAAGTACCCTCAAAAAACTGGCTCAATCAACCAGTGGAAGATAAGTGTACTTGCTGATGGTTTGGAAAAGGTGTCTGAATGGAACAAGAGAACAAGCAAGTACACAGAGGCTCTTGACGAGAAGAATAGAGCCAAGATGGTTAAGGACAAACCAGCTCGGATAAGAGAAAACCGGATCAGGAAATCATGTCAAGCTGGATGCTTATAAGAGAGATGGACGCAGGAGTCTATGATCGTGAAAAATGTTGACGCACAGAAGATCACATGTCGTTTCGATACCAAAAAAATCGTGCAGGAAGATTCCTGTAGTGAAAGAAGAAACCAGCTGGGAAGAAAACCAGTTGGGGAACAAGCTCAGATCCCCGCAATGAACAAGAGTAGCTGAGAACACGAGCAGAACAAGAGCAGATGAGAAGTGCATCTTAGAGAAGAAGTGCATATCAGCTCAAGAGCAGTTGCAAACAAGAGCAGTAAAGTTGATGAAGCGACCAGCTCAAAGTAACGAGTAAGATCAGCTCAGTACAAACCAGAACAGAGATAAGCTGGCAAGATGGTTAAGGTCAAACGAGCTCAGATAGAATATCAGCAGCTGCTATCAAATCTACGAGCAAAGCATTTGAATACGAGACTATACGATGATTGCTTTTCAGTATTCAAATCGATTTGCTTGTGTTGTCTTCTCAAAATACAGTGCTCACGTGATTAAACTGAAGAAATCCTGCAGTGCATTAAAAGACAAAGGAAATAAAGTACAACAGTGTCAAAAGACTTTTCAACGGCTACAACTTTGTGTTTCAACGGAAAAATCTGCACAGAGGCTTTATATATCAAGAGCAGAGCACAAGCAGAGAAGAGCGCAAGATGGAGAGAGTTTTGTGCAAGTGCAGAATTTAAACACAAAAGAATGCACAACACATAACAGTGCTAGTCACAAGTTTGCATACTCTGTGGTAGCTGGTGTGCAAGCTGGTTCAGTGCCCAAGTGTGAGCTGGTGCACTAACAAAAAGCTTCAAAGTAATATCAAGTTCACAACACAAGCCTTGGGAAGACATCGAGTGATCAGCTCACAGAGGAGCTTCCCAGTGTGTGAGATTTTATCTTCGAGAGATTGAGCGTACACTATAAATCTCACACACGATTCACTCACACATATTCGAGAGTTGAGCGAAACAGAAATTGAGTGAATCAAAACAAACACTCTCCTTATAGTCTTTGGATAGAGACGTTAAACAAGTCTATGTAGCCTTTCTCACTGAGGCTTAAAAGAAGT
Organism: Dorcoceras hygrometricum; assembly: GCA_001598015.1. NCBI lineage: Eukaryota > Viridiplantae > Streptophyta > Magnoliopsida > Lamiales > Gesneriaceae > Dorcoceras > Dorcoceras hygrometricum. Next base: position 185,103 of record KQ992178.1, read on the forward strand.
GTTGTTAGACACGCATCTTGCGGGCTAGTGTGCATAGGTGGCTAGGAGTTCTTGTAGCTTACGGGCTGTCGGATCGGGTTGCAGTGGGGGTCGCTGTAATCAAAGTCTTCTAGTTGATCCTTCCCGTGCGAAAGAAGGGGAGAAGTAGGTGATTCATCTCCGAACTTTCATAAACAAATCACAGCGTATTTGTTTACAGCTTACTGCATTCATAGCATACGCATTGCATATTTCATAACTGTGCTTAATACTGTTAATAAGCTTTTGATTTTTAGAGTTCAGTTTGAGTCGTTTTCGCATGACTTTATTTCATAACTCAATATGTATCTCAGTACACAAACATTTCAAGAACACTGAGCTCAAGATTTAAATAACCAGATCGCATGTGTTTCGGACCAGCTCGCAGAGCCGCTGATAGAGTCCATGAGCGATCCGGTTCCAGTATTGTGTGATGTTTATTTTTCAAACATTTTTAAATGCATGCAACTTGAGGGTTCGGTGCCTAAAGCTGTGTGAGAACTTACGGGCACCCTTTCAAAATCGATCATAACACCTAATGCCCGACACGACCAACCCACATCTGCAAGCCCACTGTTCGCACACAACCTGTCCATCAGCACCTATGCAGCCCAGCCCTTGATTCCGACCATTCTCCTCGACACCAAGACACGACCCGACCTTCACTTCATCCCCACCTCACCTAAAACCCTTGAACCATGCATCCCTTAGCCCTAGACTCTCTCTCGACTCCATCCACTCCTTCGACCATTTCCCCATCTCGGTCCTAGACAGCCTTTTTCATGAAAATTTGAGAGCAACATGTCATGTAAAACATCATACTTGATTTAAATTTATAAAATAAATAGATATATACATATATGCAATAATATGAACGAAATGTGCATTAAAAGGGCTCTTGTACTTGCCTCTTCTTAAAAAACTTACAACCAACGATGACATGAAGCTTGAGAGGGGATGAAGACACCAGAACACCTCTGATTGGCTATGGAGGAACTCGAAAATTTGATGGTGAAGGGGGGCCGACGGCTATAAGGGAGATTAGGGTTCCTTTCTCTCCTTTTTTTTTTAACTAATGATGTTGTGGTTAATGGGGAGGGACAAAAATCTGATATAAATGGGGAAGAAAGCGTTTTTTTTGTTGTAAAAAAAGTGGTTATTAGAGTTGTTACCTTGATAATAAAAGTGGTACTCAAATATCTCTCCATCCTTCCCTTGATTTTCGAGAATTATGGCTAAAAATAATTAAAATAGGAGGCTTGTGTGTGTAGAAGTAGTAACTTCACTAATAAAAGTGTTACTCCATTTCTAAACAAATTTCTAATATCTCATAATTTACAATTTAGAAAAAATATCTCATATGTTACTAATTTTGAAAATAGCTCTAGAAGCCCCTTTTTAAAAATTAACTACTATAATATCTTTTAATGAGTAAGGAATGAACCCAAAAACCAATTTTGTGGAAATAATCTTTACCCGGTATTCCCGTCGTTTCCTCTCCGACCTCGTATCATCTAAATTAAAATCTAAGAAGGAACCCATCATTAAATTATTCAAATGAATCTCATAGAAAAAAAAACCATGGTTAGGTAGGCAAATTTCCGGGTGTTACAACTCATCCTACTAAAACGTCTAAGGATAAATTGATCCTTCTGAGGTATGATGGGATAAGTTCTCAATTTAATCATGTGATAAGACAATACTCCAACAAAGAAAAACATATAGGCCTCTATAGGATAACCATCCCAAACTCATCACTCACACCGTCTACTCATCAAAAATCATAATAGTTGATTCAAGTTCAATAAATCTTTGGAAAATCTCAAACTACCAAATTGGCTTTAGTGGACCAACTTCTCCATCTCATTTTCATTAAAAAATGAAAGAATTTTAATCACATGCTTCCATGTACTAGACCCCAAAGTCAACTTGCAATCAAAAGATTTATTCTTTTTCAAGTTTCTCGGGGAAATAAACCTGTAACATAGAATTTAGAACATTCTCTAATCAGATGAGGTAGAAATAACATATATAAACATAATTATTTAGCATGAAAAAAATTAAGGATTTTCAAAAAGTGGGTCGAGTCTGGATCGATTTTTGTTGCTTAGGGTCGAATTCTATCCTGGGTCGAATCAATTTTTTTGGGTCGAGTTTGGGTGGAGTCTTGGTACAACTTGACCCAGATTAGCATTCACTAGTACTCGACACAGGTCATCACAACTCGAACTAGACTCAACCAAAGCTCGACCAAGCTCGATCTAGACTCCAAGGGTTTAACGTAGTTTATGTCATGTTTAAAAATACCAGACTCGACTCAGATTCCACCAAGACTCGACCTACCCAAGCCTCGAACCACACTTAACTTGAACCACATATTCTAAACAATAACAAACTACACCCATACATTCAAAAACGATAACTTGAAAGGTTTTAAGTTATACATACCACATGGTTGTTCCTCACTTTCTTCTCTTCTAATGCAATCTCCATAACTTTTCGTTTTCTTTCACCATTATTGCAATCTCGAATAATGACTTTCAAGATTTGTATGTAGGTATCAGTGGTTTCTCGATATGTAGATGTCGCGGGTTTCTCAGTTCACAAAGAAGGAATCGAATTGAATTGGAATTGAATTGGTTGTTATTGTATGTGCCTTTTGTTAATAAAAAAGTTTGTTGGATTTCAAGTTTTTAAAACTTTTTAAATACCAAATTGGTATAATTTAATTTATATAATGATAATTGGACTTATTCAACAACTAAGTAAAGATTTAATATAAGGATAAAAATATAAAATATCCATCACTCCCATATTCTAATTTCCCCACGCCCATTGGTCTAACTCGTGTCTAGGATTGTACTTGGTGCCTAAACATTTGTTGGTGTTTTCTGTTACAAGTTACAACTGAACTTAGATTCGTGCGATTTCGATTTCTGTAGTTGTGAGTATAAAAAATCCATCCAAAACAGTCTCCATGATTGTTTCGTGCGGTTTTCGAAACTGTCAGAAAAATGGAGTCACTTTCTTCGAAAGTTTTAATTTCATCGGCTCAAAACAAATTCCCTGCAACTTATTTGAATAACCCATTTCCTACAAGGACTCATTTCCAGCAGTTTCCTCTCCTTAATTCTAAGAAATCCATATATCAAGGTACTTCAAGATACTCTCTTTTTATGATTCAAATCTTCTTTATTTCTGTTTCTTGGAGTTTTTAGTTTAAGTGGAAGTTCTTTTATTTTGTTATTTTCTTATTTTTGTGCCTGTGTAAATGGTTTTTGTAGGTTATTGTTTCACATCTTTTTATGATTAAACTCTTCTTTATTCTGTTCTTGGAGTTTTTAGTCTACGTGGAAGTTCTTTTACTTTGTTATTTTCTTATCTTTGTGGCTCTGTAAAGGGTTTTTGTAAGTTATTTAAGCTGTTTCGTTTCATCTTCGGGTGGCAAACCTGTGATGTTATTTATGTCGAAGTAATTCCTCGATTCAAGATGGGTTTTGGTTAGTTTATCTGTGCTTGCGAATATCTTTGTGACAGTAGCCACATAAATGAGGTTCAGAGGCACTGGGGGGGTGTACCCGCTGCCCTATGAGATCACCCAGTAATCAAGAGAGCACTTGATCAAGGGAATGAGAGAATACTTCAAAGTGGTGATGATTGACCTATTTATTGATATTTTTAGGTGATTTGTGTGCTTTAGCCCTATACGAATCTAGCTTATATCGATAACCTTGACATCTCAATATATAAAACTCAAGTCCTGTTGCTGATTGAATAAATTGTGACATAACCCATTACTTTGGAGCTTTCTCATCATATTTAAAAATACCATGTTGTGTAAGGCGTTCCTCGTGCGATGCTGTATTGGTTGACTATTCAAAAGTTCAGCTTTGTCGAAAGCATGCAGAATACTAGAGGCATGCCTTAGAAATTAAGTAAGCTGCAGTTGGATCATTCGATTGGAATTTGATTCCTTGGGTAACTTGATTTTAAGGATTTGATGCCTTGTCTAACCAAGTGAAAGATCCATACACATAGTTCATATCTTATCATATTTTTGTCAATTTTTATTCCCCTGAATCAGTATAAGGTCTTTCTTAGATTTTCAGGAATATGCAAAACCTACAAGACTCTTGTCAGCCACAGAAGCAAAAGGTGTCACCAACACCTTTGATGAAAAAATGGTTGCTTCTTTCAAGTCTGGAGAAACTGAATCTTTATACATAGTCAAGCTACAAACGAGTAATATTAGCGGATCAAGTCTCACTGACTTCAACTCTGCAGTTCTAATTTGCTTAATTGATGAGAATGGATCCTCGATTTTACAAAGATTACCTTCTGTGGAAACTAGTTTGTCAGGAAATGATGACATGGATGGTATCTTGCATTTTCAAAGAGGCTCGGGTGATGAGTTTGTATTTGAAGGACCTAGTCTTGGAAAAATTGTAGCTGTTTGGATCAGCCTGGATTCTGGTTAGTCAACTATAGAGATTACTCAATTTCATTCAGCGTTTTGTTGCAAATTTTCAGCATTTACATGAATATCATAAGAATATATACTTTGTCGGTCATTCAGTTTCATTTGAAGTAGGAACTTGGTTTTATACACTAAAACTTCTGAAAAACAGAATCATTCCGTTGAGATTTAAAGTATGAAAAATACCGAGTAGTTTGATGATGCTCTCCCAGTTTGAGTTTCTAGATATGCACCACATGATGTTTTGCACATTCTATTTTAGATGTTTGCTTAAAAAAAAAGAGAAACTTGAAGAACAAACATAAAAGCACTTCTAGTCATGGATGACTGTAAAATACGACGTGACATTCTGCCTTGGTGATAACCAATGCAATTTACTTAATGGATTTTAATGGAGTTCATTTTCAAATTTGTACTCAGAAAGGTTAAACCACACTTTTCCTTTCGCAACTCGTTTCAGGTCAATGGAGGATAGGAGGCATAAATTTAAGGATGTTTTGCTGCTGTCAATTTCCGTCAGAAAATAGCCAAATAAGTGACCATATTGGCGTCCAATACAACTTCAAGGTTGAGGATATCTTGCTCGGAGAAAAGAGTGGGATTTCTTTAATGGAATTCAGACCTCACTCAGTCACCACACTTTCTAAGCATGAATCTAACTTATTCTTTGAAAATACCCTACGACCATCATCCATATCAAATGAAAAAAGCATGAAAGAATACTCGGACTTGAAATTTTCATTGTTGTTTTACGATGCAATGCTGGTCCTGACTGGCTCCTCGATCATATCCATTGTGCCAGCCACGAACAATGTGTCTTGCCCATTCTTGATCGGAGGGACATGTGGATTTCTTTATTTACTACTGCTGCAGAGGTCAGTCGATGGATTACCAGTGCAAGAACTTATTCCAGGGGAGGATGAAGTAGTAAGTTCCCGCCAAATTCTTGAAAGATTCAGAGGCCCGCTTTTAAGCCTTGTTTTGGTATTTGCATTTGCTGCCATAGCAGTGACATATGCTTCAGGAGAGGGTGCTGTACAGTTGACATCAAGAGACATCATCTTTGGAATGATGGGATTTCTTGTCTGCAAAGTTTCGGTCGTGTTGGCTGCGTTTAAACCAATCCCCTTTGGTTTAAGAGAGGGCAAATGATTTACATTTTGCTTAATCTCCATGTATTTGTCCATATATATAATCTCATACAACCAAAAACGAAACTAATTTGAAAAAATAACGTCCCTCGTGCATATCCTGTAGTATTGTCATATCAGTCTACAGTCAGATTCACGTCGTGTCCACTTCACTCCGTCAAGTGGTGAACAAAACATCGGTTAAACCAAAATAATCGATCAAACCGAATCGATTTAATGATTCGGTTCGGTTATTTCGGTTAATCGGTTATTACGATTTAAAACTTCGGTTAAATCGAGTATTTCGGTTCAGTTACGGTTTTTAAATTACGAAATTCGATTAATCGAAATAATCGATATTTATATATTAAATATTTTTTATATATATTCTAATATTTATTAATTTTAATATTTTAGAAATAAACTTATACGAAGTAGCTACTTCCTTCCTGTTCTTTCTAGTTCTTTCTATCGTTATTCAATTGAGAATTGAGATGCATTTTCCATTCTCCACCTCTCGGATTCACTCTCGATTCTTGAAATTCAACTTCTCACTTCTTCATAGATCATCGTCAATAACCCATCTCTTTTCGTGGACAGATTTCTGGTAAGATTACAAACCTAAATATTATTGTTCAATCTTGTGTGACTTAAAATAAGATCCGCTAATCTTATCTCTTTCTTTATCCCTATTTGTGTATATGGTCAAACTCATTCAATGTTTTTATGCGCGGGACATTCGTATTGATTTGTGCTTATCCGGAGAACATGGTCAAAATGAAAACTTTGTTGAATCAGTTAGTTTTATACTTTTATACAAGAATAAAATGGTAAAGGAAGGCCGGTGCGGGAGTCTGGGAGGAAAATAACGAACATATTGATTTGATTTTTATTCACAAATGTTTTCCTACAAAAATATCGGTTATTTCGGTCGGTATTTTTTTCGGTTTCGGTTATTATCGGTTATTGAAAATAATTCGATCGGTTAGGCTATTGAAAAAAATTTCGGTTTTGATTGGTTAAATAAAATTCGATTCGATCGATAATCGAACCGACCGAACACCCCTACCCCCGCCTTATCCATAGGAATGCGACGTAATTACTAAATCAGTTTACAAATAAGCCAATTCAGGATCAAGCACAAAAACTACAAGAGCGGACTTACACAAAGAAGCCAACGTGAAAGAACTTAAGATTCATAACGAAAACAATGATTCATGATTTTTCATCGTATACAAACAGGATGGATAACGATATATAATCGTCTGACAAACAATAGAGGATTAAAAAATTACGGTAAAGAGTGATGTGAGGTAGCTAACATATTAGCAGTTGATCGCAGGTCCACCGTGCTTTCTGCAGCATCTCCAACAGTCATGCAGATTACTGTTGATCCGGATAAAACACCATTTTACTCGGTTTGCATACTATACCATCTCAATCCTGTCATAGATAACTGCAGTATACTTATAAATGTCTCAAGCAGATGTCGACACGAGCAGCTAAAAAACAGGAAACTGCTGGAATATGGCAGCCATATATATCAAAGGAAGTAATCTGGTGTTCTTCGAGTCACATCAGGTTCACCACGTCTGGGAGCTGGCTCGAACTGCATTCAAGAAAGGAACAAATTAAATGCTGAATCACAAGCCATCTAACATGAGAAATCACAGATTCAGCAGTCCTTAGGGCGGTCATGAAACATGTGTTTGCAGTCACACATAATAAACTTAATTTCGTATGACCTATCACACCAACATCTTTCATAGCCTCCATTGGACAATTGGTAGTAAGGTGAGAAGCAAGACTTTTACATGGTGGTTATTGACCTAGAAAAGGAATATGACTGTGCCTGAGGAAAAAAAAAACACAACTGGCAAGCACCCGTATGCACTACGATGCTAGTGTGTGTTTATGTATATCCTGTTCCATCCATTTTAACAAATATATGGTGTAATTCTTCACCTTAAGACACCAAAACGGAGAGAGTGTTTGGAAAATATACTTGGCCAAATGTATATCCAGCGCCTCGGGGCGAAATATCCCATCCACATTGATCATCAAGGTCAGACCATAAAAGATCACACATGTGCCCTTCATGAAGAACTTCTTGGGCACGATCGAAATTTCGTATGTTATCAAGAGTTTCAATGGCTGGAGATAACCCACCGTGCAGGCAAAAGATTTCTGACTCAACCTAGGGAAATTCATAAAAAGTTTCACTGAAGATTTTGACCCACTGAAGACCTAAGAGAATTCTAGAGTCCCGTATCCAAAATGAGGGCTTTAAGAAGAAAAATCAAGAATGGTTTGATGAAACTAGATATTGGCAATAGCAACCAGAAGCATTCATTCACATAGAAAAAGCAAAGTATTCCACACTCTTATTCCAAGTAACTCCATCAATTACATAAGCTAGTGCATCCCACAAAAACACTATGCGAAGAGTGCTAAACATTTACAAGTCCTTGAATGCAGTATGGTGCAGATGATGAGATTAATAGTTGTATCTACCAAACTAGAATCACGAAATACAATTTTCCAGCACATGAATCATACTAGAAACTTATTTTACAAAAAGTATTACAAACATGATTACGTTAAACTTTTCATCAATAGATGAAAAATACTCACCAAAGCAGTCAGGGGGAAATAGTCAAATAAATCGGTAAAGATCTTCCAGACATTGGCGTTGCCATATCTGAAAATGCAACCAAACGATCAGAATTATGTTATTTTTCTATTCTCACATGCACTTGCATAACAAATAAACAAGAGTTATGAGAATCAACATGGTAGTTTCTAACAAAAAGATATCTTGTCAAGAGGTTGATCACTTCTCCACATGGAAAAGTAAAAAAATTACATCATTGAGGTTTGATGCACACAATTCAGAAATAATATCATGTCCACTCCCAATAAAAAAATGTTGGATCTGTTTCTACAGATCAGAAAATCTATGTTTTGATTCACACAAACTCTGCTACTATTGTACTAACGCTCTACGTGAAATGTGCAGCTTGCTTAGACTGGAGTTGACATGAAGATATCCAAACTGGAACAGTGAGGGGACGCCTGAGGTGGACTGGTCGAAGATATCTAGCTGGAACAGTAAGGGGACGCCCAAGCTGGTACAGCAGTTTACTTCCAGAAGTGCAGGGAACACCAAGCTGGTTCACGGGCTTGGAGCTAGAGCAGCACGAAGATCAAGCGCAAAACAATAAGAAGAGCAGAGTTCAAGTGCAGAGAATGAAGTGGAGAACGGCTCAAGCGCAGATCAAGTGCAGTGTACAAGAGCAGTGATTGAGTGCGGAGTCGTATACAAGAGCAGTGATCAAGTGCACGTCTGATCACTGAGCACGGCTATAATCAGTTCATCATAAGGATCTCAGTCCTTGGATAGACTGAATCAGAACTGAACTGTGTGCTTGCTAATGATAAGAATGGGTCTCTAAATGGACCAAGTAAACAAGCAAGCACACAATGGCTCTTGACGAGAAGAATAAAGTCGAGCTGGTAAACCAGATCAGGAAAGAGAAAACCTGAACAAGGATCCCAGCATCTGGATGCTTAGATAGAGAAGCAGAAGGCTGCTATATAGGAAGGAGCAACCGGCTGGGAAGGAAACCAGCTGAGAAACCAGCTCAAAGAAACGACCTGCTGAGTATGATGAACAAGCTGGCTTAGAACAGGTCAAGGGCAGCTGATAAGAGCAAATTAGAAGATCAGCTAAAGCAGCTTGCCCAGAGCAGAGAAACCAACTGGTGGTATGATATATGTGAGAAGTTTGATCTCACGGATATATCAACCAGCTGGAAGGAAACCAGCTGGGAATGGAGCAAAGCTGGTGAACAAACTTAGAGCCTCGAAGCAGCTCAAGAGCAGGAAAGAACAGAACAAGCTCAGCTGCAGACAAAAAGAGGCGCAGATGCAGAATAGCTCAAGAGCATATCAGTTCAAGAGCATGAGAAGAAGAGAGCTTTGAACGGATCAAAGCAAAGACAAGCTCAGAGTATTGAAGTGCAGAGTTGCTCAAATACAGATCAGAGATGAAGAGCAACCAGTTTGAAGAAGATACCAGCTGGAGAACTAGATCTGGACAAACAGCTCAGACGAACAAAGCATTTTGAATACAAAGATGCGAAGACCAAATTAATTGGTTCAAACTCCTTTGTTTGTCTTGTCCACATCAGGTTGAAGTGCAGAGTTGCTCAAATACAGATCAGAGATGAAGAGCAACCAGTTTGAAGAAGATACCAGCTGGAGAACTAGATCTGGACAAACAGCTCAGACGAACAAAGCATTTTGAATACAAAGATGCGAAGACCAAATTAATTGGTTCAAACTCCTTTGTTTTGTCTTGTCCACATCAGGTACAAGCAAACAAAGCTCGAAGTTAGCAAAGGCTGCAGAAGCGCCGATGAAAAGAGCTCAAGTCAAATAAAGCCTGCAACGCATTAAAATCCAAATGACACAAAGTACAAATACGTCAGAAGACTTTTCAGAACGGCTACAACTTTGTGTCCAACGGATAAATCCAAACAGAGGCTTTATATATCAGGCGCAAGGAAACAAAAGAATATGCGCCAAAACAGAGAGAGAAGTGTTGTGCAAACATAAAACAGAAGAAAGCACAACCATGGGAAGATAACAGATAATCAGCTCGGATTGGAGAACTTCCCAGTATGTGAGATTTTATATTTGAGAGATAGTGCTTACACTGTAAATCTCACACACATACACATTCACTCACATTCGAAATTTGAGCGAAACAGATCAGAGTGAATGTAAAATTAAAATTCTCCATTGTAGTCTTTGGACAGAGACGTTAAACAAGTCTAGTTGTCTTTCGCACTGAGCTGTTAAAGAAGTGTGTGTAGCCTTTCTCACTGAGGCGGTAAAGAAGTGAAGTTAGACACACAGCTTGCGGGCTTAGAGTGAAGTAGTGTTGCTAGGAATTCTTGCGGCTTCGGGTCATAGGAGTGGGTTGTAGCGAAGGGTCGCAGCAATCAAAGCCTTCTAGTTGAATCCTTCCTGATTGTGGAAGAAGGGGAGACGTAGGAGATTCAGCTCCGAACTTCCATAAACAAATTGTTGCGTATTTATTTACTGTTTTCCGCACTTACATTCATACACATAACATGATTGTTTAATATGTTTAAAACTGTTTAAAGGCTTTCGAATATAAGAGTTCAGTTTGAGTTGTTTCGTCATTACTTGAATTCATTACTCAATCTGCATCTCGGTGCACAAATATTCAGGAACATTGAGTTATTGTTGATCAAGTTAAAGAAACCAGACTGCTCTTGATAAACCAGCTTGCAGAGAGCTGGTAATCTGGACCAGCTCGCAGAGCTGTTGGTCCAGATTCACGACGATCTGGTTTCACAAGTTGCGTACTGGTTTTCTCAACTCCTTAATATTTTAAATGCACGTAACTTACGGGGTTGATGTCTCGGCTGTGTGAGAGCCTACGTGAGTTGTGGCAGAGCTCACGAACAACCCCTGATTTTTTGGGACCAACAAAAAAATCAATGTAATAACCAGCAAATTCAAGTACATGGCCTGACAGGCAGTAGCATACAGTGCATGGAAGAGTGTTAGTGTTATACGCCTCACGTATAACAGAATGTTAAGCGCACACACATGCAACAGAATAGAGATGAACTAGGAAATTAAGCACTTGTATTTCTATATTTAATAACAAGTACATAACCCAGGACAAGTCCCTGTCACTCCCTAGCCTACAGCTAGCTCCTAACATATTAATATTCTTCATAACCGTCCTCTTCACTCCCCAGCAACTACTTATCACATTCCCCTCCCTTTTCTAATGGGCCTTGGGCCTCCTCTTATATACACGAGCTATAATGGGCTTTGGGTTATCTGTTGGATCCATAACAACACCATCCCTCCCCGAACAGCCTTGTCCTCAAGGCTCACATGTGGAAACTGTGACGAGAAGTCTGTGGCATCCTCCCATGTAGTTTCTTCCACTGGTTTATCCTTCCATTTCACCAGCACTTGTCGGATTAGCTCTCCGATATGTTTCGTGTCTGCGGGGCTAACATCTTGAGTGGCTCGTAATTGAGAAAAATTTCATCTTCCAATCCTTTGGTAAGTCCAGGCCCCGTCTCAGCTCCCCGACTGCCTTTTTTTAAGCTGAGACGCATGGAACACAAGATTAATGTGCAATCCTTCGGGTAGCTATAACCTGTATGCAACACTGCCCACCCATTCGATCACTGGATAGGGTCCATAATACCTAGGAGCCAATTTTCGACAGACTCTAGGAATTGTTGTCTATGAGGCCTTAGTTTCAAGAACACCATGTCACCTTTTTGGAAGGACACATCCCTGCAATGAACATTTTCATATTTAATCATCCTTTGCTGCACCAGCTGAGATTATATTTAAGATGTCACAAAATCTCATCTCTTTCACTAATTTCACGCTGTTGGATCTGTTTTGACAGATCCTGATTAAGTTTTGAATTACACAAAACATGTTATTTGTGATTCTAACAATTCTACTTGAGTGTACAAATTCTAGCTATCGAAGAAGACGATGAACAGTCGAAGAATCTGTCCAGCCGATGGTTCGCAATATATTGTTTCAGCAGTTGGTTTGGTGTTCATGGAATCGGCAGCTGGATTAGCAATGGAGACGTCCAAAGTTGAATCAGCTGTTCGTAATCAGGCGGAGGCCAAGTTGAACCAGCTGGAGCATAATAAACCAGCTGGAACGATGACAACCAGTTGCTAGCGCTAAAGAGCGAAGTGAACCAGCTGGTACATGTATTGAGAAGTCTGCTGAAGAAATGAAGCGAAGAAGAAGATTCCAGTTATAAGTACTGTTGATGAATCTATTAACAGTCGCCATTCAAGAAGCGAAGAAGAGTCGCAAGCTGGAGCTGGAACGAAGAGAATCAGCAGGAAGCTACAGTGGAATAGAATCAGCAGAGAGCTTCAACCAGCAGTTGGTATTTGGAGTTGGAGATTGCAAAACGATGTCGCGTGAATAAATTGGAACGACAGCGTTTTGCATTCGCAATAATTTTCAGCAGATGGTTTTTGAGAAAGCAGTCGCAAGAATCAGCAGGTAGCTTGTACATCCAGACGCAAGAGGAAGCGACGTCGTAGAGAAGCAAACCAGTCGCAAGCTACTTTTCATCAGCAGATACTATTTGGAGATAAGCGATAGCAAAACGATGTCGTTTACATAAGTTGATACGACAGCGTTTTGCTCTTGCACTAAAGATTCAGCAGGAAGACTTTGCGTTGATGATTAACCAGTCGCAAGAACCAGTCGCAATAAACCAGCTGGAAGCATATGTTTTATACCAGCTGAACAACCAGACGCAAGCAACAGCATCATCCAGTCGAGAGCTTATATGAATCAGCTGTTGCTATGAATTCAGTCGCAAGCTTTGCGCATCCAGTCGCAAGCTCTACGCATCCAATCGCAAGAAAGAATAAGTAGCGAAGCGTTGCATTCAGTCGCAAGATAATGTACCAGTCGCAAGCTACAGTGCTTTGCATCCAGTCGACAAAGATATCAGCAGAAGATGAATCCAGTCGTAGTGATGGATCAGCAGTGAAGCAGTTGACGACTTACGAGAATTGGATGTCAACTGCTGAGCTCAATTCAAATGGCGAAAGCGACAAGACGCAATCAACGCTCAAGATGGAAAGATTCAATGGCTGAGATTTTGTCAGGCCCCGTGCTAATTAGAACAATTAACACATAATAAGCGCATAATCACGGAAGCTTAAAATCAGGGCTTAAAAATTTTTCGAGATACAATGGCCTGAACTTCAAATCATACATTCAAAATATTCGATATTCAAAATATAAGTTAAATCAAACTCATACCACAAGCAACCACATAATTCAATTCAAAATACAGATCCCCAAATACAATAAAACACGGGGCATCCCCGGTTCAATACATATCATAAGGAGCTGAACTTCCACTCTGCTCAGCTTGGTTACCTAAAGCTCCTGCAAATGGGCACGCAGACCCAGCAAGACAAAGCAGGAAACAAATACGAGGTCAAGCCTCGGTACGAAGAGCTATCAAAGCAGGTAAACATGCAACATGCTATAAATAAATGCTATGAATGCATGAGGGCTATCAAGAAATCGGATAGCTAGACCAGCCTATCAACTGGCAATTAAAATCAAGCCTCTATACCACACCAATCAGCCGGTGGAAATCATCGGTCCGTGATCATCGGGGCCCGTCAGCCCATCACAGCTCGGTGGTAGACACTCGAATCCGGTAATCACCACTCCGACGATAGCGTTGGACTTTTCGGACACGACTCAACAGTCGGCCAGTCACAACGTGGCACCCAATCAGGTAATCAAATCAATTTATCAATTCAGGCTCAAGATGTATGCATGAATGCCAATCGTTATCAATGCATAATGCATACAGTTCATAATACGTGCAAACAGAATGAAAAGCTCAATCAATTCATCAAACTATCCCACGTAAATCACATAACCGCAATTCATAACATCGAAAGATAAACATTTCCACGCTCCAACTGTTAAGGGCTGCTCAATTCGTACCTTTCCTCTTCGAATTACCTAACAGATTCTCAACAAAGACACGTCCAGCAACAACTCAAGCTTACTGCCTTTGAAGCTTCCTCGACAATTACCCTTCAAAATTCCTAGAAGCTTAAATCTGCCAAAGATACCTAACATCTTAGCTCAAACCAACGAAAGAAAGCTCACCCAAAGGATAGAAACGCACGACGCAACTTACTGCTCAATTCAGCCGTTTCGCGTTCTCGCTCCAGCTCAACACAGCCTCCAATATTGGTAGGAAAAGAAAGGTCTTCTCAAGAGGTTTCCAACGCTACCAAGAACTCGAAAAACGGAGGTCGAAATCAACGGCAAATCGCGATAGAAAGTGACGGTGAACAGTAGTTCGACGAGGGTTTGGAGAAGAAGAGATAAGATATATCTGGCTCAAAATAATTCTAAGTGTCGATCAACACTTCTATAAATACCTCTTCAAACCTCGCCTGCTGATTCACCAAGATCTATCGAAGAAATCAGCAGAATTCTATCAGCAGCAATCTACCCTTTTCATTTCGTAAAATCAGCAGCAACGACTAAACAATAATCGCACGAAAACGCTACAAAACGACACCGTAGCAACCATCAGCAGACAACAGCTCTCGCCAGCCAAAGCAACCAAGATCTGATAACAGCTCTCTCTACAAATCAATCTATCTGCTGGTCACGAGAAAACACTCAAAACGACGACGCATCTACTAAATCAAACGACGTCATTTCATATACGAAAGCAAAGCTGCCAACTGCTGATCTCTAAACACAAAGCTCCAAAACGCAGCGTTTTCACTTAATCAAACGACGCCGCTTCTTAACGCTCTTACATAAGCGCGCCTGCTGATCAGCAGCAACCAAAACAACGCAATCGCTACCAGCAGCAATGGATACGTCACGCCTACGTCATCATATCTATCGATAGCTCTCGCGACAATTTCTCAAACCATCTGCTGAACGTTACACACAAGCGCAACTGCTGAATTCAATAGTCAACACTCCAAAATGTTGACTAACATGCGTCACTTCCTCGCTCAATCTCACGCTATGCGCGATGTCTGCCAGCAGCAACTTCAATTCGCACCAAAGCCAGCAGATCTTCATGCGTCACGCTGATGTCACCATATCTGCTGATTTCAATTCCACCAGCAGGAGCTACAGTAACTTTGACCAGCGTTGACTTCACCAAAAATCGATATTTTTCAACTCTTAAACTAGCGCTGCGACGGATAATTCAGCAGGACTTCATTTCTTTCGCAAAATCCTCAAAATTCACGTGATTAATCCCAAATCAAACCAATTAATCACTAATCTAATTTCTCAATCCTCACAGATTTAGTCGTGCAAATTGCCTCTATTCAAGGTAACAAGTATTTTTACTATTCGTGGAAACAGTACAACTTACAGAGGAGCGTTGCACTAGAAATGGAAAGAAGACAAATTAGCCATATGAAGCGCTGAACAGATTTGGAATCTATCTAACGGCCATATTTCAAACAGAGGCTATATATTCGAGAAGCGTCATTGAAGAAGTGTTCGGTTGAGTGTTCGAGATGTTGGTGCTACTACAGCGCAGTTACTAAAATACATTGTTTATACAGTGCACCAATAGAGGGAAAAAGAAAAGAAGATGAAGCAGTCGACAATCATTCTTGAGAGGAGCTTATTGTGTCGACTGCTGAATCTAGATTAGCTTTTTAGAGCATTTCCCTAGTGTGTGAGAAAAACAGAGAGTTGAGAGTTTATTGTATCAATCTCACACACCGAGATTCATTCACATCTATTTGTGAATGAATCTCGAAATGTTTATCAGTTCCCGTCCAAGCACGAAGACGTAAAACTCTTGTGTATGTAGTCAGTCACACAGTTGCGGCTGTTGTGCAATTGAGTCTAGGAGTTCTCACAGCTGCTGATTGTGGGATTGGGTCTGTACACAAGTTGTAAGATCAAATCTTCTAGTAGTGGATCCTTCCGAGGTGGAAGAAGGGGAGATGTAGGATATTGATATCCGAACTTCCAGAAACAAATATGCTGCGTACTGTATTGTGTTCCTTACTCATTCAGCATTTGCTTTACTTAGCATACACACGCATAAACAGAAATCAGCACTTGCATACTTTTACTTAGCATCGCATACACTGTTAGCACACTAGCACTTGCAAGTCTCGAACAGATTTATGTTGTACATAAATCTGTTTGAGTTGTTTTAAAATATAGGATTCTGTTCTGGTATTTTCCGCATGATTTTTAAATCATACCAGATCTGTCTCCGGTGCTCTGATTATTTTAATTGTTCAAGAACAACGAGGTATTGCACCTCCAGTGTGTATCAGCAGCGCAAAATATTTTAAGTCTTTTAACAAGCGCGGCTGCTGATCCTATTTTCGAACCAACACACGCCCTGCCGCTGCTACTTTAGTAGCCCCTGGTAAGAATCGCATCACCCCAGGGGGTTGCGCCCATAAACTGATTCAAACGGGGACATCCCAGCGGCAATATGGTGTGAGGTATTTACCAAAACTCGGTCCAATGCACCCAATGGCTCCATGTTCATGGTTGTTCCGAAGAAAAGCATCGAAGATATGTTTCCATACCACGGTTCACGACTTCGGTCTGTCCATCGGTTTCAGGGTGGTAGGAAGAACTCATAGTCAATTTGGTTCCTTGTAGCTTGAACACTTCCTTCCAAAAGATACTCATGAAAACTGAGTCTCGGTCACTTATAATGGACCTCGGATCCCATGAAGCCGCACAATTTCCCTGACAAATTTATCTGCCACAATCTGTGCAGTGTAGGGGTGTTTCAACAGGAGAAAATGGCCATACTTTGACAGAAGATCCACCACCACAAATAATACTTCGAACCCTCTCGATTTTGGCAGCCCCGTGATGAAGTCCATGGATTTATCCTCCCATATTTGCTCCGGAATGGGTAGAGGTTGCAGTAACCTTGCTGGTTTGGTGGCTTGGTATTTATGTTGTTGGCACACTACACATGTTGCTCATATTCATATACTGCCTTCTTCATTCCTTCCCAAAAGAAACTATTAATTATGCCCTTTAACGTCCTAAAGCCTCCCGCATGTCCCCCATCCGCAGCGTTATGACATTCTTCCATAACCTGATTAGTCCATTTTGACCCTTGCGGCAGCACCAGTTTCCCCTTACGCAGTAGATTTTCATGAGTCAATGTATAAGGTGAATAAGATAATTCCCCCAAAGTCAATTTATTTATGATCTCCTTTAAATTTGTGTCCTACCTCACAGCCTTCCTCACTTTCTCCCAATCTTCCCACTATGGAATCGATACACTATAGACTTCAGTTTCACGACGACGTGATAAAGCACCTACTGCTCAATTTAATGAACCTACCTTATACATGATCTGAAATTCAACGCCATCAATTTAGTTTTAACCACTGCTGTTGGTCTGGAGAGCTAAACCCCAGACCGAATAGCATTCTAAAAAGATACAGCAGGACTGGATTGTGAGCTTAATGAAGTGTACTGATCCTCTATTGTAATAGATTTTAAGTGATTGATGGTTTGTGAGCACCGTAAACCTTCGACCGAGGAGGTAAGGTCTCCATTGTTGCACAGCTAGCAGAAACCGATATAGCCTGAATATTTTTCGGATGTACAACTCTGCGTATTGTGTCACAGAAAAAGTTTCCTCCACTGGTATGAAGTGTACTAACTTGGTGAGATGATCAAGAATCACCCAAATGGTGTTAATTCAACTCACTCTTCTAGGTAATCCGACTATAAAATCCATCGAGATGTTTTCCCATTTTCACTCAGGAATAGGGAGTGTCTTAAGCACTTATGTTGGCCTCTGACGTTCTGTCTTCACATGCTGACAAGTTAGGCACTCTGATACAAATGTATAATATCTCGTTTCAGCCCAGGCCACCAATATAGTAATTGCAAATCCTTGTATATATTCGTACTCCCTGTATGAACAGAGTACGAGAAAGTGTGTGCTTTGGTCATAATCTCGATCTTGATGAAATCAATGCTTGGAAACCAGTATTGCGCTCGATACTGCACAATGCTCCCTATACATTGCGGATCGTACCCTTAAAGTATACTGTACTGTTAGTGCTGACAATCTAGGAGCAATGTTCCTAGCATAAATCTCTAACTCAAACCTCTGAATCTTTGTCTACAGTGATCTCTGTACTAATATCACATTACAACTGTTGTCTTCTTTCTCAAGGCATCTGAAACAACATTAGCCTTCCCCGAGTGGTAGCTAATGTCATGTAATAATATTTTTACCAACTCTAACCAGCAGACTGTCTGCTGCATATTCAGCTCATTCGATGTGAAAAAAAATACTTGAGACTTTTGTGATCCATGTATATGTTACATTCTCACCGTATAGTAATGCCTCAAAATATTCTTGGCAAAAACCACTTCTGCTAGCTCCAAATATGAGTATGATAGTTTTTCTCGTGCACCTCAAAATTGTCAAGACGCATAAGAAATAACTCTGTCATGATGCATCAAATTGTTCCTAGTACGAGCTTGGAAGCATGAGTGTACAACACATAATCTCCTTGCCCTGATGGAATCGCTAGCATTGGTGCTGTTTCGAGTGCATGTTTCAATGTTTTGAAACTCCTTTGAGTCCCCTCACAATTTGAGCATTCTCCTGCGTCCAGGCTGTCAAGGGCACTACGACAGATGAAAACCCC
This sequence comes from Dorcoceras hygrometricum, assembly GCA_001598015.1. Classification (NCBI taxonomy): domain Eukaryota; kingdom Viridiplantae; phylum Streptophyta; class Magnoliopsida; order Lamiales; family Gesneriaceae; genus Dorcoceras; species Dorcoceras hygrometricum. The sequence continues at coordinate 204,014 of KQ992178.1, forward strand.
TTGATGAATTTCCGATAGTAACTAGCTAATCCCAGAAAATTGTGTATCTCGGAAGCGATCCAGATGCAACCACTCTTTCGCTGCTTCAACCTTGGGAAGCTCTCGTCAAACTGACGTTGCGCCACATGATATAGATGGCTAGGTGGGTCGTAAAGGAGTAACGTCAAATCTTAGCGGGTAATATTATCTTTGTTTGGATAGACACATATCTTCCAGACTCATTGGTCTAACAACCTAACCCTAATATACACGATAAGTGCACTATGCGTTGTAAGTTGTATCTTAGCTAATAGTTATAGTTTTGACCTAGTGGTAAGTGCTTGATCCTAACATTTTGTATTTTGAATAAAATTTCTAATAAAGAAAAAATAATAAATTTTATACAAGATAAATTTTTCTATTTTCTATTTCTATTTTCGTTTCTAAGTTGTCAAAGTTGAGTTTTAATCATGTAAATTGTTTTTTTATTGGTTTTTAATATTATTTCGTTGGATTGCTAATGTGAAGTAGATACAACGATCTTTCGTTACCTATATTGGTATTTTCCAATATCCGGTCAGCACTTACGCGAATAAAACTAAAATTTACTCTTTTGCTTGACATGTTACCAAACTTGCCACCATTTTTACAACTAAAAATTTATTAGCTTTGACCAACACAGTGGTCTGAAATCTAGAAGCTCGATTTCCCATACGCAAGATACTAAGACTTATGAATGTATGAAAACTGGTGTCCGAGAAAATTTCTCTTATGATGTGTCTTATTCATCTTGACTTTAAATGGATGTAAAAGTAGATTTTATGTTCGATATTGTTGGATCATCTAAGAATAAAGATTGTATTTTTTCCTTTTGTTTTTCTCTTCATTATAGTTGAATAAAATAACATACTACTATATTTAAAAATTGGACCCCTTACGGGATGAACCATAATACTTAGATTACAATATCTCAACTCTCAAGTGTTCCACATGAGGTGCGGAACTTATTTAATACAACTTGACTTTAGATCAAACTAGACCTAATATCAGTTATGTAGGGTTCTTATGTACCTGCAACAAACACAATCAAACAGAGGCAGTGGGACACCCGAAGGAGTCCCGGTTAATACACAGTAAGATAAGCAAGCACAATAACACCAGAGAACCAGATCTGATTGGATCTAGATGTTTGGCTCAAATACCAAACAACAGACCCCTTCAATGTCACCAGCCTCACACAGAGCACGGAACAGGACACAAGATCGGTGAGGGTAACACTCAGAACACAGCCCAACAACCACCCGAGACCACGGCTACACACAGAGGCAGCCCGCAAGCCATTGGTACACCCACCACGCCAAAACTCCTTGTCTCTAGAGACCCGATCCTTCACAGAACTGAAACAGAGGCTCAGACAAGACGATATCGTGGTTCTCTCACAGAGATCGACGGTGAAACTCACAGAGGGGGACGAAGAAGAGAGGCAGCAAATAATAGGATTAGGGTTACAGTGGAGAGAGGGAGAGGCGGCGTGTAATGCGTCACGCGTATACACACAAAGGGAGACTATATAACAAATGGATGGCCAGGATTCACGCCAGAAATCAAGCGGGTCAGATGATAAGTTTCTATTAGGCTTGGGCTGGGAAATATAACGGGATCAGGCCAGCATACTTGGGCCACACTTCCACAGGTTAAATACAGGGACTTTAAAAAGACAAAAAAGAGAGAGTCGGTGTAGTTTTCATTTCTAATATCAATCTTTCAACAAATTAAGGCATGGAATTCTCGTATTAAGGTAGTGAAATCATATCCATTCCCACGGTTTGCTTTCACAATTTTCCACACATCCACATTTGATCAATGTGACCGATCCAAGTGATAATCATCACCCACTCTTGCTCTCATTAGGATAATCTTGCTTGATACTGTACAAAAAGAAGGCATGATTAACAAGACCAATAGTTGATCTTCTTTTCTATTATTATTTTAAATTTACAATAACCCTAAAGATTTTTATTTGTTTCCCACTTGTCACCAATCTTGAGCTAGCAAGCTTCTTTTCCTCTATAAATAAGGCAATTTTCCTCATCTCTTTTGCACACAAACATTGCTTCTTTAATTCACTAGTAATTAATACCATTCGAGTCCTCTTCCTTTAGTCACTCTCATAATGGGTTTGGTCACTTATGAGCAAGAACTTAGCAGTTCCATCCCTCCAGCCAAGTTGTTCAAGGCCTTTGTCCACGATGGCGACCACCTCATCCCCAAGGCCTTTCCTCAGGCATTCAAAAGCATCCAAAATATCCATGGAGACGGCGGCGTTGGAACCATCAAGTTGATCACTTTCGGAGAAGGTATCCAAAGATTATCGCCATCATCATCATTTGGTTTTTTTCCGACCAAAATTTCTATTTCAGTCCTGTGTATGGCTCAATATCTTTTATATAGCAAGTTCATTGATCTCGTTAAATGCAGGTAGCCAATTCAAGAGCGTGAAACACAGAGTCGACGAAATCGACGAGGCGAACCATGTGTACAAGTACTCGATCATCGAAGGTGATGTTTTAGGGGATGATCTTGAATCCATTTCCTATGTTGTCAAGTTCGAAGCCTCCGCTGATGGCGGCTCCGTAAGCAAGACTGTAAGCCATTACCATACCAAACACGACGCCCACGGTATCACGGAAGAGAAGATCAAGGAAGGAAAAGAGAAAGCAAAGGCCATCTTCAAAGCTGTTGAGGCTCACCTTCATGCACACCCTCATGACTGTTAGACTGCCTACGACTTTAGAATCGTGAATCTGCCCGCTGTTTTCTTGTTTCAGTCTCTTGTCTAATAAATCAATATCTGTGTTCTAATAAAATCAATATGTGTGTTTTAAGATTTAGCATGAGTTTTATTTTCACTTTTTGTCTGCATGAGAGGGAATAAATTCAGAGGTGGTTTTCACGAGTGGATAGTTCTTTAATGTTATCTATCCATGAAAAACTTATGTCCAAATGTGAAATTAACAGAGTAATTAAAAAAAAGTCATAATATAATGCTTGGTCAAGAAATGCCCACAAGAATTGATTCACAATATCTAGTTTGAATGTCAGAACCAAAGGCCGCCCACGATGAAAAAGATTTCCACACTTAATCGAAAACTCCATTGTTGATATAGACAATAGAAAAAGAATACAACTTATAATGTCTCCATATTTCAAGTCGTGGATTTGAAAGTAGGCAACAATCCACCATTATAGTACGTGATTTCTTGGAAAAATGGACACGATTGTCCACGTCATTGTATATATATGTGTGGATTGTTTCCATTTTTTAATTCAAGTTTGCGAAAATTTTATTTTCCTATACATAAAAACTTAAATAACTAAATATGGGTGTCGCCGAAATAAATCAAGAATTTGCTACCCCCATAGCTCCGTGACGCCTCTTTAATGCTTTAATTCTAACACCCTCTTGCCCAAACTCTTGCCAAAATCCATAAAAAGTCGAAACATTGCAAGTAGACAGCGGCGCCGGAAGAGTCGAGCAAGTTAATTTCAACGAGTTTGAGGAATTTCTTTGATTATCCGAACTTCAAATCAGTGTAGATTGTAATTGGATTTACATATTTAAGTGCAGGAAATATTTGAACGTCAACTTCAACTACATTGCTGTAATTGGTTGTGTGAAATAAATTTTGAATGTCTACATATCTATAAAAATTTTATTGTTTCAAAACACATAGGTTCTTTTCTTGTTTCTTAAAATTTGTAAGTTTACAGAGGGATCTGCAAAATTTTGTCTGAAATAGATTATAATGAAATTGTGGATAAACTGTGGTAGCATATCTATATATATATGTATGTGATTATCCACATGTTATTTTCTTAAAATTTAACACTTAGATTTGACAGAGGGATCTGCAAAGTTGATTATAATGAAATTGTGGGTAAAGTTGTGGTAGCATCCCGAAGCTCTCTGGTTTGTAACCATGAGAAATTATCATAGAATGAGATTTTTTTTTTTTGGCATTCGGATTTAATTATTTGAATTAGAGAAGAACAAATCTGATTTATGATTTTATAGTGACCATAGTTCGTAAGGGCAAAAAAAAAGCCACATTAGCATTTGAATAGACGAAGTTAAATAGGTCATCGAGCCACATCCAGACCTTCACTGTTCTGGGTAGAGCCACCGAAATGGTCGGACGGTCGAAACCTCAAGTGTGTAGGGTTAACAACTTTTCTAACCTGGTCCACCGAATATCATGTTGCAGGCCAATCAGCCCACCTGATCTAGCTAAACTCCAGGGCTTCTATCCTCCACTGAGTGAACATCAATCCGCCCACCTGATCTAGCTCCATCCTCCACTGAGTGAACATCCTGTGGATTTACACCATTCATCGGTATTGATGGGGTTATTAGATGGCTGGATTACATGGAGGATTTGTTTGCTAGACTTAAATCCAAACAAACTAACCCTAAAAGGTTAAGGTTCATTTGTAAGATGCACTGCGAAATACCTCCCATTTCTTTATGGAGGTACTAAATTAATAATGATTCTACACCATGATAAATATCCACTCTACTCTGACAAAGTGTCAATTGTTGCTTTTCACAAATACAAAGATTGCAGTAATCTGTTGTGAGATTCAAAACTTTAAACCATTCATCCAAACCAAGTGAAACCAACTTCAAAATGTTTTTTTTTTTTTTGACGATTCTCGGTATGGTTTACTTCAATTTACCGAAAGCTAAATCTTGTTTCCACTAATTATGGCCAAAAATGTGAAAATCTATTTGCAACATCGCATACGCAACACAAGGACCACCAGAGCTCGATAGATCAAAGTGGGTAAATAATTTGAAATGCAACAGAAGACGACTCACATGATACGATATCAAAGCTAGCTCTGATATCTCATGTTTGAAGAAAGACTCAGTGTCCACAAGCGAAATGGTTATGCACACAATTAGTAAAGAATAGATTCTTCACTTTTATACATACATATTCATGAAGCATTCAAGAAATGTGGAGTAACAAAACTGCTCTATGGGCAAGGAAAATGGATATAGTACAACAAAAGTCAAAAAACCTTACTTCTTGTTGGGAGACAGGCCTAATCGTCATTTTCGCTGCTCGAATGGGAATCTTCATCTACATCGTAAAGCACTTCATCGATACTCTCATCTTCTGTTGCATCATCTTGTTCATTGTGTTCTACTACAAGACTTTTGTTACTCGTAGCCTTGTCAATCTGTTGCCAATGCGAACGTCAGGTTTTACACAAAAAAAAAAGTGATTTACTTGAATCTGAGATTAACCTGAGCTAACACAAGCTGCAGCCGACCAGATAACTGAAATAATGCATTCATGGCGGCCCCTTTAGATTTGGTGAGCTGAATAAGAAGCAAGGGGTAAACAAAGAACAAGGAGCATCGTATCGTAGCGGATGTAATCACCAAAAGCCAAGGGAAACAGAGAAAAAAACTATATCGAATCGCTCCATTATACGTATCGGACATAATCCTTCTTTTACCCTAAATTTTCAAGCAGTTGCAACCTCCAGGTATTGATCCTATGAGATTATTCCATCAATTCTTAGATTAATGAAGATAGAAAAGATCAGCTGATATTGACTTCCAAGAATTAAAGAAAAGTTTTTTAAGGAAATATTTAACAAATGCGCAGCAAGATTGATCGGGGACATTGTAATGATTTGTCATAGGTACAAGAGAAAAACACCATTACTTCCTTGAATCATGGAGATACCAGAGGTATGATATCAGGTTAAAACCCTAAAACTCTGTGTAGATGGATGCATTTCGATTTGTGTGAAGATTAAGAAAAATCTATTGATTCGAAACAACAAGTGTTTAAGAAGTACAATCAAATGGTTTCAAAACGTATACAAGAATAAGTTGAAACCAATGAGTTTAATTTAAAATACACGACCAAATTTTTTTAGCTCACGTATACAGTGGAGTTGAGGTGTGGATATAAGATTCAGTCATTCCAAATCCCATCCAACCGAACCCGTCCCAAAGAGAGCATTCAAGTGGAAAATATTCAAATTAATTATTCATATCCATTATATTTGTTCGGATAACTACAAATTTTGTTAAATTCAGACCCTTCCCTCTACTATTTAGACTTTGGTTTCATCCAATAATAGGTTTCAAATTGTTCAAATTGATGGTCATTTTAAATACAAATACTTATATCATTATACAACCTTAAAATTGACATTACAATGGGAAAAACGAAGGCCCAATTTTTACACTTACTGCCACATACTAAATAAGAGATCTAGAGCACTAAATGCAGAGGAGTAAATAAGCAAAATTGCATGACATTCTACCTTGTTCAAGTTATCAAGAAGTTTTGGTTCCTGAGATTTAACATGATCTCCATGATATATCAATAGACAGCGTATCCATGGAAGAACATGTGCCCCACTCTTATATCTGACAAAGGAAACATGGAAAAAGTATGAATTAACGATGAAAAATCATGAGATGATTATCAGGGCAACGATTTTGTATCATGTTTTCAAAATTCAAACATAACTCCACTTTTATTGTTCTTCCTGCAGAAAGAGTTTGTCTATGCCTCTCTGGTAGTTAAACAGCACCTACAAGCTGCTAAAAAATGCTTTAGAGCATACCTTGATTGCCAAAGATCTATCAAGGCCTTTAAAAGGTTGATTGCATCGTTCGGTCCCATCAACAAGATAGCCGTCTTCATCTGTATAGTTAGTACAAAAAATTGTGTTTTTGAGATAGCATTATGGGCATAGAAACAATACCACAATTATAACAAGACAGCAAACCTTCTTATACGGTGTGTTTGCTTCAAGATCGATGGCCTTCAACATACTGGAATTCAATATTGAGCTAAGTGAATCATCGCTGTTGCCAAGTATTCCCAAAGTTTTCAGCTGGTCTTCCATACAAAGGGACACAGAGTCGAACTCTTTACCTGCAAATGAGAAACTCAATAATGAATTATTCGACCAATCATCTTAAATGTGTAACCAAGAAATGAGGATTCTTAATGTTCAGGGATAAGATCCTTTTATTGAGAATCACTAGACAATCAAGTTATCGTCTTCAAGGCATTCTAGAGATGAATTTTAATATTTTTATTTACTATAGAAACTAATGTGCAACTGTCAAATATTAGAAGAATAAAAGCTTCTTTGTAGCTTGTTTATATAGTTTAACATCAAATGATAGCAAACCCATATGAACAGATGAGTTGGCTAGGTCCATAAGCCCAAGGGGAGCACCAAAACCTAAGACACCAGTCTTTTAAATTTAAGAGTCCAAATCTCATAGGTCGGTCAAAATTTTCTATTAAATCAGATGGGGGCCATAAGCCCAAGGAGAGCACCCTAACCTAAGATACTAGCCTCTTAAATTTAAGAGACTCCAAATCTCATAAGTGGTCAAAATTTTCTATAAATCCGATGGGGATGGCAACGGTTTTGACACCCAATGACTTGAGATGTGTGGTCAGCATTCATACATGCATTGCATATTTCACGTAACACAATGAAACATTTTTCAAAGGAGGTTTAGGATATCTTCAGAAGATATGAGAGTCTCACACATGCAAATCTCATAAGTGCTGATAAAAAGAACTAATAATTCCATTTCATATTGCAAGGGAAAGCATCTCTTGTCTGCAGAGCAATACCAAATTCAATGAAATCTTGGAAACATCTTTATCAAGGAGGCGAAAGCAACTAAAGACACATACAACCTTGAAATACTGAAGATACATTGGCCAGGCTTGAAGCAAATTAGAAACAGTTGGCAAAATTAATGTCCTTCCCATGAAAACCAGAATGGCTGTAAGTTCATGGGAAGAAACCACGAAGTTGGTTTTTAACTTTTCAGCATACCTTTTTGTTCCACAGGCTTAGCTCCAAATTTCCCATCAACCGGATCAAATACCTTAGGCATAGGACGTAACGCACCCTCAGCATTTGATCGATCCAGAGCAGTAACTGTTCATCATCATAAAAGTTGTTACGATTAATATAATACTGATAGCCACGTGAACTTGAATACAGTATCAAGTTTATCAATAAGTGAATAAGCATTTGACAAAAGTTACATGTAATTCATGCCCAATTAAGGGGCATAGTCTTACAGAAGTTTTAATTAGGAGAACACATCACAATATACATAGCGCACTATACCATCTTTCAAGTCAAATATGCAAACAACAACTGTCCGAGAAAATATGTACCATGGGCAAGACTGGGTGTACCATGTAGTTGGGTAAGAAGACTAAAGGGCATATATAACGGACAAAACAATCTCCTCTGTTAAGAGAAATAAAAAAATTTCAAACCAAAAAAATGATTACTATTAGGAGAAGATTGACTCACCTCGATTGTGCATGTCTGATGCTTTCTTTGATTTCTGAGATTGAGTAATGGGAAGAAGGATCCCATCATGTGAAATATTGAGATTTATGTCAGTCCCTGACTGTACCATAACTTTATTGAATAATGGTTTAATTAGCAAGCCATAAGCAAGAAACACATGACCACATGCAGGCTCGGAAATGCTTTGAGTTTTGCAGCAAAAACAGAAACTTCCCCCTTGGGTTTCTGTCCCTCATCACAAGGTATGCAAATTTTGGTGGCCTTGGAATTGCGTAACTCATCCATGGTATTTGCATGCCAAAAATAGCATACACCCATTTCTGATATAGCCAGAACAGAGAGACCCGTATCATCTTCATCTCCACAGCTGGAGCACCTGCAATCCAAGAAAACTGCAGGATGGTCCATAGCAAGAAACAAGTAGGCCGATTTCTCTTTGCTACCATCGATTCTCCATATTGCAACATATCGTTCACCCATAGCGGAAGAAAGCACATATTTACCATCTTCTGAGAAAACCATACATCTCACTGGCCCCTATTTAAAAAACAAATAATCTATGAATCATACCAACACCGCACTCACAACTAAATGTAGCCAGAGAAAGGTGTTAGAATCTCACAGGATGACCAGAAAACCTCTGCAGTTTTTTGCAATCTGAGCTATTAAAAATCTTCAACTGAGCTGCTGCGGTAGCTACCATTTTCCCATCTGATATGTAGCCAACACAAGACAAGAAATAAGCAGAAAAACAAGCATTTTCTAGTATAAGTTCCAAATACAACATTAAAACACTATCCACAAAAAGATACAATGAGATTGCCGGCTCATATACAGACCTGTCAATGATTCTTGTAGATAACTATACAGCCTATCAAATGCACATAAAGAACATCAAAACAATGTAGTGGAACTCTAGGGCGTAAGCAGAGCTTTATGCTCCTTAAAACCTCAAGAAGATATTTATTATCGAAAGGGTATGATTACACTCAACAGCCCATACCAAATGGTCCATCTATGTTCTTTTCACTCACTTAGCAGTCATATCATCAAGTCCTACTAGAATTGTGATGATTATTATCTAACTGCAAATGAAAAAGGAGTACGTACTCCAGACGTGGAACGTAAAAGATGTACCTGGGGAAACAGATAGAGAAGATATTGATCTTGACATAGCACTAAATTTTCCTAATAAATCTCCTGACATTGAGTTTATTTCACAAACCATTCCATCCACCCCAGCAGCGTAAATGATTGAACCATTAGCAGGAAAGGAGATGGCATTAACACCCCTGCACTTGTCACATGTAAAGACAGAAGAATGGTTAGACTGACTTAGTATTTATATATATACAACACTTTTTAGAACATTTTAAACAAAATCTTAGTATGAAATATTCAACTGCCAAGCTACTAACAAATCAATTATTTAAAATCTCAGCTTCTCAGGTATATATAGGGACCATAAAACTAGGTAAAAAGTTTAACTGCATTATTTCACAGGCCATGGAAACGTTCAGAATAAAGCTAAAGAAAGCTATTTTGCACCTGCAACTTCTACAATTCTTTCTTAAATAAAAAACTCACCCAGGATGACAATTATTAATACTCCACTTCACCTGACCAGCGGACACATCCAACGCCAAAACATCACCAGTGCCTGTTCCCAAGATCAATAAAGAACTTCCAAGCTTCCTTTTCTTCTAAACACATTACATACAAAGGATATTTTGGGGCACTCAAAACTACAAACTTCAAAAAAATATAGAGAAAACCAGTTGTAATATTTCAGGTTTTTCCCAAAAATCTACCTTTATCTCCAAAGACAACCACTTCATACATGTATAATCCATTGAAAGGTGCCCTCTTTCGTGTTTTCCAAATATACCAGTAGATTCGGCTGAAGCAATATTTGCAAATTCAGTCTGCACCTGACCCTTCCCTGTGTCCCATATCTGACCATATTCCACATGAAACACAATGAATCAATCTCCGGGTAAGAATTAAAGAGCATTTCCGTAAAAAGAAACCATCTCAAGAATTCATTCTTGAACTCTCAGTTTCAGTCACTATATCTCACTTACGCTTGCAAGAAAAACATTGTTTCCCTTAAAATCATAGAATGACCGTACCTTTATTCTACCATCACCAAGACTTAAGGCAAAAAAGTCCAGAGATGGAGAGAACGCAGTTAATATGTCTCTGATGTGGGAAGAACCCATTGTGCCTTGTTGAGAGCTGAATATTTATAAAAAAAACAAATGAAGGATAAAAACACGAAAGGTGGCCCAAAGAATTTGGGTTTTCCCCTTGTCTTTTCTTCAGAAGTATTGTGGATGAAGGGAGGGTCTGGCAGATGGCGGCGGCTGAGTGGTGAAGGCAGCGGCGCAAGGCGGCAACTTTTGAAGAGGAAAACTGTCTTCCCTGTGTGATGAGTCATGGGCTCAAGCCCGTGGAAACATTAAACGGGCCTTGGCTAAGAGGACCGACCAGATAACTAAGCTCCCTCCATATTAGTAGTTTAGCATACCAATGAAAACACTATATGAGCCTTGGCTAAGAAGACTGACATATAGATAGGTTCGCTTGGTAGGTTGGATATGATTGATAATGACGTTGTGTTTGAGTGATTATTTTAGAAGGAAATGGGATAAATAATATTTGTGATTAAGGACTTTTATTTGGTTCGATTTTTAAGGTTAGGATTACTAAATTATTGAACAGTTAAATTACTAAAGTATCCTTCATATATTACAGCTCATGTACACACATCCACATCCCAAAATCGACGTCTTCTACAGGAAACCCCAAATTCTCTGAACAGCTCACCTGTAGCAATCGACGCGTAAATTGTACGATGTCGTCGACGGTGAAGAACAAGTGGACACAGGAACCGAGCTACCAGTGAAGAGGCAGATCTACTGTTCATTGTCGTGTCCCCCCGTAAACTGTGTAAATGATTTTTCTCTTGCTCTTGGAACTTTGCGTTTTCTGTATTTGTTTTGCTGTGGTTTTCAGCTTAATTTTTTCCTAGCTCATGTGAAATTTCTTTCAACAATCACGAACATAGTCGACCGCTTTGTGTTGTCTTCAATTGGTATTTTCTCATGTGTTCTCCTTGTGATTCGTTTTACCCATTTCCAGTTTCACTGTGTTGTTTAGTAAACTGTATTACGGCTGATAGAAACTTACGAAATTGCATACAACTTTGTAGATGACATACGTTCATATAGGATTGTGATTTGAGTCCCTTTATAATACTTAGGCGTCAGTGTATTGTTGAAAAAGAAAGTAAGGGAATTTTCACGAATTTGACAGTTACGGAGCAGAGTCTGTAGTGCAACATAGGCCTGAAAAATGTTGATCCCAAGTTTAACGATTCAAGTAATAAATTCCACTTCCATGTATTACGGCGGTGCATAATTTTCAACAAGTGTTTGAGAATATAGTTGAAGTAATTTGATGTAGACCTCCACTGTAGTTTCCTCACATAGACACCATAGCTATGCTCTGTCCGGATCATCACATTCGCATATAAAAGCTGACTATATGAGGGAAACCTTAACCACACAAAGCATTACTCAGGCATGAAAATAGACTACGAGTAATGGTAAAAATTGTGCAACAGAACTTTGATTGTGGGTCTTCAAAGAAGTGCTTGTAGGTCTTTGCTGTTGGTTTTTCATAATTTAAGCGGATGATTAGACTCCATTACATAGTTCAGTAAAATTGAAGTTGGATAGTTAAACTTGATGCTTATTTAACTGGTTTAATTTTGACAGTTTGACGTAGATATATTTTGGTTTGTCGTGGCCACGTGTAATCTTCTAACATTTGCTATGATATGTTTACATTATCATTTCAGATTTGAAGTCCGTTAAAATATTGCACCGTGACACAACGATCGTGGCATACTCATCGTGTTATTAACCCTCACTCCCACTGCAAAATGGTGTTTTCCGTACCTTGACTCTTTCATTTGTTTTATGAAAGCTTATATGCGAGTATAACTATGTGCCCTTTCAATTTTTCGCATGTAATTTGTGGTTGTCATTGAAATCATGTAACTGCTTTTAACATGGACTATAGGGACAAGTTAAATTTCCTGTCAGTTGGTCATTATAAATATGAGAGAAATTGTTTGACTGATATGTTTTCCTGATATGTCTACAAGTAACTGTTAGAGTAGATGCCCAACTAGCCAACTTGTGGCGTGTGGGTTTATAGAATCTTGTATATGACAATCTTTATATATGATATTCGCATTTGTTTATGGCGTTCTTTACTTTCATTGTGTTGTATGATGATTAACAATTGCGTTGAGTAAAGACCTAGAATGCACTATAGTGTATGTTAGATGTGATAGTGGGTATGACGGCTATCATGAAACACATCTAATAGTCACTGTGTATTCTGAATTAGTTCCTAGTCGATTGGGCCGTCAAATGAGGATAAGGCCGCCCGAGCTCGAAACTAGTATCTGTGATGCGAAGTATCATGTTTCATTGGTAGGGAACATTGTGATGTTCTGAGCATGCAGATGGATAGTGACCTGGTGATCTATCGAACTACCCTCGTTCAGACTTTCCAAGTGGTTACCATTTGTCGAGTGGATAAGTCCGAGGTCTTGGTTGTACTGATTAGTCCTCACTACTCGAAACGCCATTGAAACTCTACATGATAGGCGCCTCACTTTGACCCGTTTGCCGACTCACTTGGGGTCATTAGGCGGCGGGATTGGGTGAGGTCCCGATGCATATAGGAGTCGATGCTTCGTTGTCGAGGATTCACCGCTCGCTTTCATTCGTGGATATCCTATGCTATCTGAGGGGATAATAGTGTATAAATCTCTGGCCAGAGTACTGGATGTGTTTTAGGTAAATGGGTTTACCTAGTTACCTGAACCATTGAGGGTCACACAAGTACTGGATTCGAGATTCCCGCACGGATACTGAGCTCAATGTGTTGAGCATAGGAGGAGAATTTTGGAAGTGCGACTTCCTAAAAGTCAACAGGGGTCAAATCGTGATTTCCGCTGTTGAGGGGCAAAACGGTCATTTTGCACTGGGGTTCTGAAAAATGGTTTTTCAGATCATAATACTCAGTTTTGGAAACTGAGTCGATCGGTCTGATCTGATCGGCGATCGGAGTTATGATGAAGTCACGATGATAGGGATGAACCGATCATACGTTGGACCCGGGCCCGTTGGGTCGGTCCAAGTTTATCACTAGTCTATTTAATTAGACTTGGAGGCTTTAATCATAACACTTGATTACACAAAACCCTAACCCTAGCTCCTAAGCTTCGGCCGCCCCACCTCTCCTCCAACCTCACGCCGCCGGTCGCCGCCTTGCATCTACCGCTGCCTACCGTGAAGTGCCGGTTTCCTCGTGAAACTGGTCGGAGCCAGGCGTCAAGATGCCAGCAAGGTAACTGACTAAACACCCTATGAATGGTTCATATTGTGTTATAATTAAATTGTATTGAACGTTTCCCGGCCTAATTTTGTTCTTCCGCTGCCTCGTCGGGAGACGGGATCCGGATCCGCCACGGTTCCCCAACAATGGTATCAGAGCCAAGGCTCGGATCCTTCAATACAATTGTGCCATAATTGTATCTAATCTTGAAATTGCAGATTGAACAACAAAAAAAAATTGTTTTTGGCCCGCTGGCTGCCGCCGTGGGCGGCGGCAACCTGCTGCCGCGCGCGCATCATCGCGCGTCGCGCGCTGACCGCGCTTGGTTGCGCGACGAAGCCGGCGGACAGGGGTCTTTTCAGTATAACTGCATTTATAATGTCTTCGTTCAAAAACCCACTCGCTGCTATACTGGATAGCAACAAGTTCACCGGTCTGAACTACCAAGACTGGCTCCGCAACCTCAACCTTGTGTTGGCTTCGGAGAAACTTCTTTATACGATAGATAAGTGCCCTCCGATGGAAGCCCCTGCCGATATCAGCCCTGAGGAGCTGGTAACGCTTAAACAATGGTGGGACGACGAGGTTAAAGCTCGATGCTATGTGATGTCGTCGATGTCCAATGAAATGTAACGGCGCTTTGAGAAGACAAAGTATGCTGCTGACATACTTTTTCATCTCAAAGAACTGTACGGGGAGAACTCTCGACATGAGAGGTTCACGGCTGTCAAGGATCTGATGACGAGCCGCATGCGCGATGGGACTTCGGTCCGCGAGCATGGGGTTCGTATGATTGGGCTCGTTGAAAAGCTGTCGGGCCTCGATATCACACTTCCACACGAGCTGTCTGTGCATGTACTTCTCCTCTCACTACCCGCTGCATTTGTTCCCTTTGTGGTCAACTTCAACATGAACAAGCTGGCATCCACCCTTGAAGAGGTGGTTAACATGCTTGTAGTGTTTGAAGGAACCATAAAGAAGGACAAGCCCGTCCTCCTTATGGGCTCTTCTTCCTCTACGAATAAGGGGCCCAGACGCAAGGGAAAGAAGCGTCCTGCCCCTGCAAAGGAGGAAAAGTCCACCAAGAAGCCAAAGGAAAAGGCTTCCAAGCCAAACAAGAGTGAGGATGTTTGCCACCACTGCCACAAACCTGGGCATTGGAGGAGGAACTGCAAGGAGTACCTCGAGCAGTTGCGAACTGCGAACGGTATGTTCTATATTGAAATAAATATGTCTCTTAGTTCGACTTCTTGGGTACTTGATACCGGATGTGGATCTCATATCTGCAATGATTTGCAGGTGATGACAAGAAGCCGACGTCTTAGAGAGTGTGAGACCCACTTGAGGCTTGGCAATGGAGCAAGAGTTGCTGCAGTAGCTATAGGAGATGTTTATTTACTTCTGTCTTCTGATTTTAAGTTGTTATTGAGAAATGTTTTATTTGTTCCCGAATTAATAAAGAACATTATTTTTGTTTATATGCTTGATAGTGATGGATATTCTTGTATGTTTTCTAATTCTATTTGCAATATTTACAAGAATGAATGTTTAATTGGTATTGGGGAACGCGAAAACGATTTATACACCTTAAAATTAAAAGACGTTCCAACTCGCGATGTCGAAGCACATACAACAACGATTAAAAGGAAACGCGATAACTTGAACCCAGCACAACTTTGGCACGCTAGGCTAGGTCATATCTCTCTAAGTAGGATGAACAAGTTAGTTAGGAGTGACATGTTTGATCTGTCAGACATTAACTCCCTACCGACTTGTGAATCTTGTCTTAAGGGAAAGATGACTAAGCAACCCTTCAAGGGCAAGAGTGAGCGTGCTCAAGGCCTATTGGATTTGATCCATACTGATGTGTGCGGCCCGTTTAGTATTGGTACTAAATACGGTCACATATACTTCATCACCTTTACCGACGATTCCTCTAGGTATGGGTACTTGTACTTAATGAAGCACAAGTCTGAATCCTTTGAAAGGTTCAAAGAATTCAAGGCTGAAGTAGAAAATCAATTAGGCAAAAGTATTAAAGCACTTCGATCTGATCGAGGTGGTGAATACTTGAGTGCTGAATTTCAAGACTATCTGAAAGAGAATGGGATTCTCGCACAGTGGACCCCTCCGGCCACACCACAGCTCAATGGTGTAGCGGAGCGTCGTAATCGGACCTTGTTGGACATGTTCGATCTATGATGAGCTTCACTGAACTTCATCAATTAGGCAAAAGTATTAAAGCACTTCGATCCGATCGAGGTGGTGAATACTTGAGTGCTGAGTTTAAAGACTATCTGAAAGAGAATGGGATTCTCGCACAGTGGACCCCTCCGGCCACACCACAGCTCCATGGTGTAGCGGAGCGCCATAATCGGACCTTGTTGGACATGGTTCGATCTATGATGAGCTTCACTGAACTTCCTACCTCGTTTTGGGGCTATGCACTCGAAACGGCGGTAATGTTGTTGAACAATGTACACACCAAGGCAGTGGATAAAACTCCATATGAGATATGGATGGGCAAACCACCCAAGTACTCATACATGAGGATTTGGGGATGCCCTGCTTA
>KQ992178.1:234867-249839 GCA_001598015.1 Dorcoceras hygrometricum
TCCCAGTCAGAATTGAATATGAGACAACGCAGATGGCTAGATTTATTGAAAGATTTTGATTGTGAGATTAAGTATTATCCAGGGAAGTCTAATGCAGCAGCTGATGCTTTAAGTAGAAAAATTTGTGCTCTATCTTTGACTACGATTGGAGTGTCGAATTTGATAGAAACTTGCTGCATTTCGGGATATGTATTTGAAACAGCCGGAAGTAAACCAATGAGAATTTGTGCTATCAGTGCTGAACCTGATCTGCTAATTCGAATTAAGGAAGCACAAAAGAGAGATGTGAATGCTTTAAGTAGAAAGATTTGTGCTTTATCTTTGACTACGATTGGAGTGTCGAATTTGATAGAAACTTGCTGCATTTCGGGATATGTATTTGAAACAGCCGGAAGTAAACCAATGAGAATTTGTGCTATCAGTGCTGAACCTGATCTGCTAATTCGAATTAAGGAAGCACAAAAGAGAGATGTGAATACCCAGAAATCGATTGAGCTGGTGAAGTCAGGACACCAATCTGAGTACCGCATCAACAACGAAGATGTGTTGTATGTGAATAGCAGACTTGTTATTCCAGATCTTCAGGAGTTGAAAGATCAAATTTTGAAAGAAGCACATCGAAGTAAATTCAGCATTCACCCTGGTGGCAGAAAGATGTACAACGATTTGAAGAAACAATACTGGTGGAAACAAATGAAGACTGATGTGGCTGAATTTGTTTCAAAATGTTTGAATTGTCAGCAGGTAAAAGCGGAAATAAAGAAACCTGCTGGTTTATTACAAAGTCTATCAGTTCCTGAATGGAAATGAGATCATATTTCCATAGACTTTGTAACGAAATTTCCAAAATCATCCAGAGGTTGTGATGCAATTTGGGTGATTATAGATAGGTTGACAAAATCTGCGTGTTTTATTTCTTATCGAATGACCTATCGACATGATCAAATGGCAGATTTGTATGTTAGAGAAGTGGTAAGACTGCATGGAATACCAAAATCAATTGTGTCTGATAGAGATCCCAGATTTACTTCTCATTTTTGGAGTAGTTTACAGCAAGCACTGGGTACGAAGCTACATCTAAGCACTGGTTATCATCCTCAAACTGATGGGCAATCTGAGAGGACGATTCAGACACATGAAGATATGCTTAGAGCAGTAGTATTGGATTTTGGTATGTCATGGCAAGATTCATTACCGCTGGTGGAATTTTCATACAACAACAGCTATCAAACCAGTATTGAAATGGCTCCGTTTGAAGCGTTGTATGGAAGGAAGTGTCGTTCACCATTATATTGGGATGATGTTTCAGAAGTACCTGAGTTGGGACCAGACTTGATTAGAGAGATGACTGAAAAAGTAAAATTGATTCAGCAGAGAATGCGAACAGCACAGCATAGGCAAGCCAAGTATGCGAATACCAGACGAAGACCTTTGAGTTTTGAAACAGGGGACAAATTATTCTTGAAAATTTCTCCTTTCAAGGGTACAATCAGATTTGGAAAGCGTGGAAAATTGTCTCCTAGATTCATTGTTCCTTATGAAATTTTGGAAAACATAGGTGATCTTGCATATCGACTGGCTTTACCTCCATATCTTTTGGGTATACATGATGTTTTTCATGTATCTATGCTGAGAAAGTATATGCCTGATACTTCTCATGTTATTCCTGCTGAAGAAGCTGAGTTGGATGAGACTCTGAGCTATATGGAACAACCAATTCAAATTCTTGATCGGAAAGACAAGCACCTTCGAACTAAGACGATTTCATTAGTAAAGATTCAATGGAATCGACATGGCGTTGAAGAAGAAACCTGGGAAGTGGAAGATGATATGAAACAACGATTCTCGTATCTCTTCCAATAAGGTTAGCTCTTGTTCAGCATCAATTTCTCCTTATGTTCATATGTATATAATAGCGACTGCTGATGAGTTCGAGGACGAACTCAAATCTTAGAGGGGGAGAAATGTAATGCCCAGAATCATTAAGAAGTGGATTAGTGTAATAATTTCTAAACAGACGCACGAATAGAAGGGTCAATGAGAGAGCGCCACGTGTGAGTTACTGTTACGCATGAGGAATCAGCAGCAAGAGTTTCTACGCATCTGCTGGTTTTGATGTATACCTGCTGATTGATAGTGTATCGACTGGTTGATGATGACGTAGGTAAGACGTCGTCGTTTTGATATTAAACGCAAACCAGTCGAGGGGAAATTAGTTCCAGCTGAGAGAATAGTACAACAGCGTTTTGACTTATGACTATGAGACGTGATGCGATGTCGTTTAGCAACCAGACGAGGAGTTGGAAATCAGTCGAGAGATTTTGGTATCTGCTGGTTATCCAGTCGAGGGATCAATGCGACACCGTTTTGATTATAAACAGGAAATGTTGATACGATACCGTTTCGACTATTATTGCGAAATCAGCTGTTAGAATAGAAGTGCGACCAGCTGCTGGTTCTTTTAAGTAAAGTAGTACCAGCTGATGACATGTAACGAAGTCGTTGAGATTAGTTATAACGACATCGTTTTGAGTGTTGAAATGTTGCGACTGGATATATGTTGCGACTGGATTTATGTTGCGACTGGATCCCTGTTGTTGCGACTGGTTATTACAACAACTGATTCTTGCGTCTGCTGAAGAACAACGATATTCGAACAGCGACTGAGGACGATGAACAGCAGTTGAAGAATCTGTTTATCGTTATCCATCTTCGAAGCGGTGGGAGTATATCTTGTTTGACTACTCAGCATGACACGTGGAACTCGAATTGAATACGTTGGAAATGCTGCGAGATATACAGAGATCGTTGTCTATAAATAAGAGTGAATTCGAAATGCTGAGAACATCTTGATTTCAGTTATCGATCTTTGATCTTGCAAGAATCTTTGGGAAGAGAAGAACAGAGTGTAAGAACACTGATTGAAGTATTTGAGAACAGAGAAACAAAGGTATAATCTGACAGAAGAGTCAGGAACTAGATTACTCGAGAATGATAGTTCTTGAGTATTCCGCTGAAATCACATACATATATGATTATTGTTCTTGATTTAGAACTTGAATTATGTGTGTGTCGATCCATCACAGGTAGTGGATCTTTTATATTTGCATGAGTTTGCATATTGAAGAGAATTGAATTGATTCTAATGCCCAGGACTGAGTTGGCCTGATTTTCGAAGCCGGAGATGGTTTCGATAGATGAATATTCATGTCAAGATCGGATACGAATCTTGATGGCATCGAATTGATATAGAATCAATTCTGAGATTGAAGAGGAGACCTAGAATCATTTTATATCATTGCATTTGTTTACAGTTGATACAGTGTTATGCATTCTATTATTAATTATGCGTACCTGCTGATTATATTGAGATGATTCTCACCGGAGTTTATCCGACTGTTGTTTTGTTTTGTATGTGTGCATGACAACAGGAAGAAAGAACTAGTGGGGAGCAACTATGGGTAGCGAGAGATACTACCTAGACGCTCATTAAGCAGCAAGAAGAGGAACCACCATCTGATAGTCTAGATGTTAGACGACTGGTCTTAAGTTGCTTACGTCTGGTTTTGTATTTAAGATTCAAACATGTACTAGTTAACTTATCTTGTACCGCTGTAAACTTTGAAATATTTGTATAAATGAATCAAGTTACCAGCTGAACTTATTATGCTTCTGCTGATT
Organism: Dorcoceras hygrometricum; assembly: GCA_001598015.1. Taxonomy (NCBI): domain Eukaryota; kingdom Viridiplantae; phylum Streptophyta; class Magnoliopsida; order Lamiales; family Gesneriaceae; genus Dorcoceras; species Dorcoceras hygrometricum. The sequence continues at coordinate 238,549 of KQ992178.1, forward strand.
GACTACGCTTCTGCTGATGGAAATTTTTTTTTTAGCAAGCTATGTATAAACCAGATTAGATTGTTAAACTTGTTCAGTTTACATTAATAACCCACTGATTAAGATTAGAAGATTAATTGTGAGCCGAGAGCCTCACACTAGCAAACAAGTTTGTGGTTTCCGTGGATCCTGTTATAAAGGCTATGAAACGAAAAAAGATGCAGAAGAAGCTTTTCGTTCATTTTTGCAAGGAAAGGATGCCGAACATGTCCACGACAAATGTGAATGTGAAAAAAGAAGTATGCCTTCTACATCAAGACCCCATCGACCAAATAATTCACAGAAATTGATAAAAGTGTTTCGAGATTTAGCAGTTGAGATACACAACCATGCTGCTAGAATGGAGAAGTTAGTCGAGGAGATTGGACAAATACTTGAGGATATGCAACTCAATGATGAAGAGTAGAATGTGAAAAGTAGTTTGTGTGGTAGTACACAATTTTCAGTTGTTTTGATGTATTAACGCACAAATGTATGCTTTATAACAGTACGCTGATGTTGTAACTGCCTGTGTCGATTACAATGGATTTTAGATAACATATAACATGTAGGTATTTTGGGAAAAATGTTGTTCATAAAGCGTAAGATCATCTTAAGCAAGCAACTTTAGTACAATTGGTTTATCCACAATGAGGTAAAGAACTGGCATTTGTAATTACTTCGTTGTCTAATTAAAATTGCCACTTGGTCTCGCTAAGGACGTTGTTGTTCTTTTTTTTGCAGAGACTGAGACCTACAACTCATCGCATCTTGTTAGTGGTACAAGAATCTATTATATGAAAGTAGATGAAGCTGCAAACCAAACACCGTTTCGGGTATATGGTCATCTAATCTTCTTATTTTTAAACTTCCATAAATTAATAGTTGTTTATGTCATGTTTTCATTAAGTACTTCCGTAAATTAAATGTTGTTTATGTAACATGTCTTCCTTGGTTGAAAGAATTCTCTGAACAGCTATTTGTCACGTTTTTTTTTTGGAATGCTAATAGCTTCTATAGTTTAGCCTTAGAAAATTTAACACAGAGAAATATAAGTTAAGTTGTCGCTGAAATGCATGTCCAATTCCAGCAACCACTGGCCCTCTTTATTCCCATAATAAAGTATATTGTTCATTGTTTTTCTGGTTGATATTTTGGCCAGATGAAGATATTTGTTGGTAGTCAGAACATGGACAACAGAGCTCAAGTTTACGTGTAAATTCCTCTGGTAGTATTTATATGTTGCACAAGTTGTTATCCTTTGTTGCTTTTGTAAATGTGAAAAGGAATTATGATGTGCAAAGGTAGTGAGGTGTATTAAATGAGGTTAGATTTGCCTAAAGATTTAATTTCAATATGTGCCACCCTAAAACAGCACATTTGGAAGATTGATTAGACAATATTGATTGACACATATTTATTGTAAGTTGGTGATAACATTGAATGCATCTTCCTCCAAACAACATAAATAGCAATGCCCTAATGTGTTTTAGTGACACTACCAATTTCTTTCATTTTGGTTGCTGCTTTTACATAATAGTTTCTCGTAGATGGCTGTTTGTTCCAAAATCGGTTCTGAAGATACTGTGACAAGCAAATATGTCGTTCCTCTGATTGATTTGTCTTCCGATGAAGATGAAGGGCTGTATGGTGAAGGTCGTTCATGTTGTAGAAATAAAAAGTTGCGAAATATGGGTGTACATTCACCCGTGGCCTCTGAGAAAAAGAAAATGATGAAGTTCTGTAATGTGACAACAAGTCTTATGAAGGCAAAAGAATTGGAAAGTCTGCCTGAGAAGGAGAACACCAAGGACGAGCAGAAGGTGCAAGGACCAACAGTTCCTATTATCATTGACATCTCAGATGATTCAGTTGGGTAACTGCGTTTTTCGAGCAGTGTAGCTAAGGCGTGCACCATCCTTTTTGGTGTTTGTACTGTGTAATATGAGTACAACTTTAACTTCGTGTAACATGGTTTAGGATGTCATGTCACGTGTAGCATTAAGCTTATTTTGAACCTATGCGGTTGCAAGTTAGGCAGCTGTACTATGTTTCGCACTAATGTGTATAAATTATGTTAATCTGTTTGTGTTAGAAACTATGTGAATTGTTGGAGTTCGTATACTGGTTTGGACATTTTTTTATTTTGTGCTTTCTGTTGATTAGTTATCAAAATTTAGTTCGTATACTGGATTTTAAATACCTGTCTTACCATATGAATCTGAAAAGCTTCGAAAAAAACCCAATGAACACTGCCAAGAACAGTTATCAAAATATAGTTTGGGTTTCTTGTTCTCCACAGAGTTGGTTGTGGCTAATACGCACACATACTCAAACAACCTTAACAACTCGAACAATCCGGTCAAAGAGATTCGTCTGTGTACCAAGAGCACCCATTACACGTCTCTGTTTCACAGAGTAGCATAATCGTATTCCTGAATATTTTGGAGTACCCACTGCAAAAGAGAAAATTATCTCTAAAATAAGTTTAAAATGCAATACAACGAGAAAACACCCACGTTTTATGATCAACAAGTAGCGTCAAACTTAAAAATAGTAACCATGAAAGCACGAAATAATTTACAGACAACGATAATTTCATCCTCAAGAAAAATGTGGGAAAAACATTCAAAATGCATCCAAAACAAATACTAAAAAACATAATTGGTACAACTTTGCACATAAAAGATCCCTACAACTTCGCTGCCAACTACGAATAAACAGCATGACAGACTTTGACAGATATACAGCTGTATGCATGTGAAGAGGCAATGAAGTTTGCATTAACAACACCAAACTGTGTACCATAATCAGAACACAACAAATAATAGATAACCATTAACAACACCAAACTACGACCTGAAATCATTTCACCCGTAAACTAGTGGGTGTCATTCAATCACCGCGTAGTAACCTTCTAACCAAACTTAGTTTTCCTTTGTCATTTAAACGCTTGAACAAGGCCATGTTGTTGTGATTGTTGAACAACAACTGAGCTGCGATAACCTGTTCGTCCCTCAGATAGTTCACTCATCCCTTGCAATGCAGCCAAAACCAAGTCTTGCGCATCTGCTAAATTTTCTGGACCTGCAATCTGCTTCACCAAATCATTCATTGTCTCCTTGGTTATATCAGCAAGGTTGTTGATGGCTATGACTATAGCTTCATCCACCTCCTTGACTTGCTTCCTTTTACGCTTCTTCGAAGTTGTTGCTACATTCGGTTTAGATGATGGTGTATTTGTTTCAGAGATTGAATCATCCTCACCATGTGACGTATTACATGCAAAAGCATCTCCAAAGTGGCATTCGTTAGGTACATCATCATGGATTTTGAGAACATCTTTCAAAGCATTCTCAAAAGTCCAGGAGTGCTCCCCAGTTGCACGATCGTTCCCGAATATCTCGCACCAATCTGGATAATGCGTCCATTGCTTGTGTCGCATGCTTCGTAAGGTTGAGTCCGCCTGCGTTTACAACATTCTATTATGAATTGCACCGTAAAAGATAATTGTAAATTTGAAGTCATATTAACCTTGATAATTGTATCTCATGTCTCATCAGTTGCTTCAACGGTTTTGTCGGTATCATTCCACCCTACACCGCTTTTGCCCAATAACGTAACTAATGTACCATAAGTTTTCTTCCACACGTGCACCTTTGAATTGATGTGCGGATTTCCACGTAAATCTGTACCAGGAATGGCTGCATGTATTGCCGACTCCAACAAAGTTAAATACCCAGCTTTAAATCTATTTTCGTTTTTCCACCCCTTTGTTATAACATATTTTTGTGATGTTATCAGAACGGCCTCTTCACGTGCAGTCCATGTACGCCGTGTCTTCTCCACTTTCTTCGTTCTACCTATTACACTACAACAGGTATCTCCGCTTTCCATATTGAAAGTTTGTCTTCTAGTTCAGAACACCTGAAATGCACGTGAACTAAGCTGTTATATATCAGTTTAACAGAGTTTACTCAAAGTATTCATGTCATGTAACATATTCTGGTTCGTAATAATATAACCAACATATACACATAATAAAAGTCCAAAGATAAAGGCTCAAAATGTACTTCAACATACACACATAATAAAATTCAAAAAGATATTTATTTAAAAAAAATGTGCAATGTAACATGTTACAACCGAAGAATTTTAATTATTCATGTTCCACATTGACAGAGCCAACTCATCTCTCCAACTATCCCATCCCACGGATGCCTCCAAAGTGCATATGAAATCATGCCCTGTTTCTTGAGACGGGCTGCCAACATCTTCACCGACTTCTTCCATGGGATCTTCCAGCATCTGCGATCGGATAAAATTATGTAATAATATACACGCTAGTATTATTTGTTTTTGAACTCGCAAAGGATAGAAATATGGACTTCGAAGAATGACCCATCTTTTTTTAAGCAAACCAAATGCTATTTCAATTGTGTTCCTAGCTTGTGAGTGTCTCCAGTTAAATAATTCCTTAGGGTCTTGTGGTCCACATGCACGATTCCCCCATGCATCTCTATGATATCGTACTCGTCTGTACGGCGTCAAGAAACCCTCTACATTTGCATAGCCATTATCACATAAGTAGTAGCAACCTACAAACATAATAAAATAATTACAACCCAAAATGGTTTGGATGTCGGTATTGTAGGTATTTTTTTGCAAAAACACAAATCAGCTGTTTGTAAGAGAACATCAAACCTCTTGGAACTTTGGAAGCATTTTCCCGAGTCAATGCATCTCTTAGAACCCTTGCATCAGCTGCGGAACCCTTCCACCCAGTGAGAGTGTAAATGAAGTTCATATTACAGTCACATACCCCTAAAACATTCACTGCGATTGTTCCTTTTCTTGTCCTCTATATTGCTTTGTCTTTGACATGTACATGCACAGCAATATGTGTTCCATCAAGTACACCTAAACAACCCTGCAATGGAGAAATATATTAATAGAGTGCTTATCATACGTCAGATTTCGCCATAACATTGCGAGGGTTCTACTTTATATGTAAAGAAAGTAATACCTTGAACCACTTTCAATTATCTTGCCCACAAGTTTCATCCACAGGAGTCGGCTTCACAAGAAGGATATGATGTAGTTTCAGTAGGGACCGCATTACTTCGTGAAAATATGCACTGATTGTTTGCCCACTACGTATGTAATCGTGGCCTATGACTCGTTTTTTCTTATGATGGGCTAGTATTGACAAAAACATGGCACCCTTCTCATGAACCGAGACATATCTAGAATCTACTAATCCTTCTAAATTTCTTAAAATGTAGCACAATCTTCCGAATGCATTGCGATTCATACGCAATTTCAAAACACATTGACCATGTACTGCTTCAATAATTCTGTGCATGTGACTCAATTGAGCTGTAATTCTGCGGGTCATACTGTACGATGCATTTGTTGTACGAGGGAGACGACGTGTCTTCGGAAGACTTCTCATACGTAGTCGTATCAAAAGCAATACCAACAAATAATTTCGACACAATATTTGATGTACGAGCAGAAGAAGAACAATGTTTTTATGTTTACTATCCATCTTTCTTGCACAATTGGAAAACAACAACAAAATAAGATTCGGTAAGTCAATAACAAGGAATTATAGTAATGGACAAGTAATATCACATAGTTAGGCAGTTGTTGAATTATAGGATATATTTGATGTTATCCATTTCAGGGTTTGTTGGTCCAGCTACTCAAATTGCTTCCTTCGTAACTTAAAAGTAGAGTTGACGTACGAAAGATTTACAAGCTACCACTCATCAGTTGGTCAAATATTTCTTATTACCATATCAATGTTACATTTGTGACAGAATTCACAAATTCATGTGTTATTCAAGTAAAATATTATCAAAGATCTTGTGCTTTATGAAGGGATTTTTCTGAATGTACATTGATCCTGTCAACTCCATGGGGCTCAAGCACTACTGCTATGTATCACCCAGTGCATCTTTCTCTACTTTCATGTATACCACTTCTTAAACAATGTAATGTATGCGTTGGACAGATCATGAACAAATACAAAACACACAAACATACATCAACTAATGATCCTGGTTGCTACAGCCTACAAGAGGAGATAGACGCTCCAAATACATTTCTTTTCTGCACCATCTAAGCGTCATATCATTATACACATTAAAATATAAACATGTTCGTTTCAAACATATGCGTAGGATAACTAAATTCTAGCTGGTTGAACAAATGATGCTGCAACCTTTTTTTAAAACAGATTCTAAATCTTCTTAAATCAAGTCGTCCATCTGAACATAACCGATGCTTGAGTTTATAACAACATGCTACCACTCCAGATTGAAAAGCACCATTGTGAAGTATACTTTCTGTCTCTGATGTTTACTTCCCAATGATCTGGGAGATTTCAGTGTGTTGAAATTGGAATTTCAGTCTTCGACAGAAGGTTTACAGAAACTTAAATACAGAAACTTGCTATTCAACCACACCGCTCAATCGTACAAGCACCACAAAGATTTCTCGGAACAAATAATTGAAGGAGATACAACGCAAGGGTAACACAAAAATTATCAATCGAAATTTACCTGCGTCACCCACAGTTGTGATTCTATTACCCGATTCTTCAACAGCCGAACGAAGTGCTTCTCATACACGATTCTCCAAGATTAGAAGGAATACAGCAGCCGAATTGAATTCTTATCGCTAAGTCTGGTTGTGTATAATAGGGTTAACAGGGGTAAAGCGGTAAAGTTTGGCCAATTTCTTCAAATCAGCGTACGCGGACTAGGTAACCCACCTAATTTGAACGGATTATTATCACGCTGCTACACGCTGAAATCTGAAGAATCAAACGGGGAAGGATTGGTATAAACTGGCCAAAAATCGAGCCAAACGTGTGATGGCTTATCAATCCCACGTTAATCCGCCTACCAAACGCAACGATAGGGTATTCTCTTATGGTCGTTAGTTATATAAGTCATCCTTTTCGGATCCATGTCTATTTATACATATTTCTCGATTTAAAATATGTATGAATCAAGGAATATCTGACATATACAGATGGTTAGTCTTTAATATGCTAACTTTTAAAAACAATATAGAACATTGGACATAAGCATTATTAAATATAAATACAAATATTTGAACAATTGATTCTCATTCAATATAATTAATATAAAATTCACACAAAAATAATATTTTTAACATACAACCCTAACATTCGGAGGGTTATTGATAGGGATGGCAACGGGGCGGGACGGGGCCGGTTTTGCCATTACCATCCCCGCTCCAGAATAATTCGGGGATCCCCTTCCCATCCCCGCGGGAATCGTTTCGGGGATGGGGATCCCCATTCCCACCTCTTATATTATATATATATATTTTTTTATTTATTAATCTATATTATTAATACATACATATTTCTAATATATCGAATACTATATAACGATTAGATATTATTGTTACTCAATAATATATTATTAAAGAACAATATATATGTGCATATAAATGTTATTAGATTATTATGTAGTTTGGAAGATTTTTATTCATTTAAATATGTATGAAATAAGAATAGTCATATGATTTTTATTAAATAATAATAGTAGTATTATTTTTTTTACATATATATATATATATACACAAACACATTATCGGGGCAGGTTCGGAGATTTTGGGGATGGGGTACTATTATCATCCTCATCCCCATTTGATTCGGAGATATAAAATATTCCCCATACATGTCCCATTTCGGGTTTTCCCCACGGGCCCCCAAACCCGCGGGGAAAATTGCCATCCCTAGTTATTGACCCGGCAATAGCAGAAGATCAAGCATTCGAGACGCGTTAAGTTTGTTGAAGGAGCTAAAATTTCATATATCATTGCAGAAGCCGGCACACAAATAGTTGTTGCAGTCTTAATAAATGTCTAACTTGGATTTGATTGTGGAAAATTGTAGATCATTGGCTTCATATCTACTCTCTTGCTCTTTTGTACATGTTCAACGTACCAAATAGTTCATACTATAACTAGGGTGGTCCGTGGTTGGCTCTTGACGATCGGATTTCTCCCCCACCTTCTTTTATTTCCTCGGTACTTGCCTGTGATTTTTAGTAATGATAATCGCATTTATGTAAAAGAAAAATTTCAAAAATAATCTTGTTAATAACTATTTATTGTGGTAGATTATTATATAATAAATTAAAAAGCACCTTGATTTTTTGATATGTCTCTGTACATTTGTTTTCTTAAAATATCCCTTTAGAAATTTTTTTAAGATTTATTTAGTCTAATTACTACTAAAGAATATGATTTTGCCCACTAAAACATAATAAACATGTAAGAATCCTACTATTATTGTGGAATAATTAATAAAATTAGATGGTTAGTATTAATTGTTAGTTGTTGGATGTCTAAATATTAAATGAAGTGATTTAGACCTTTTTATTATATTAATCATTTCATTTGCCTATAAATAGGCTTGTAATCTTCATTTGAAAAACACACAAAAATATACAAATTCTCTCTCAATTCTATTTTATATAAATTAAGGAAATTATAGAGAAATAATAATTTTCTATTAATATATAATTAAGAGTTCATTTGGAGTAATCAAGGAGGGTTATTGCAAAGGTAATTATTTACTTTATTTGTTAATGTCTCTTTTAATTTATAACACGTTATCAGCACGATCACTCGATTTATTTTTTATTTCATTGTATAATGTCTATGTTCATACACAAAATGGTTTAGCAGAATCATTCATTAAACATTTACAGTTAATAGCTAGACCATTGATAATGAGGGCAAAACTCCCCACATCAGTATGGGGACATGCTATTTTACACGCAGCAGAACTAAACCGCATCAGACCAACTAGTTACCATCAGTTCTCTCCTTTGCAACTAGTTTTTGGCCATGAGCCTAATATTGCCCATTTAAAAATTTTTGGATGTGCTGTGTACGTTCCAATATGTTCACCACAACGCACTAAAATAGGTCTTCAAAGAAGAATGGGAATATATGTTGGATATGATTCCCCGTCGATTATCAAATATTTAGAGCCAATGACGGGAGATGTTTTCACGGCACGATTTGCCGATTGTCACTTTGATGAGACAAAGTTCCCAACATTAGGGGGAGAAAATAAGAAATCACCAAGTGAATTAACTTGGAATGCACCACTTCATCAATTTGATTTCCGGATAAATGAATGTGAGAATGAAGTGCAAAGAATAGTACATCTGCAAAATATTGCAAATAACTTACCTGATGCATTTAATGATGTAAAAAGGGTAACTAAATCGTATATACCGGCTGCTAATGATCCAGCACATATCGATATTCCTAAGGTACCATCAAACAATGAATCAAGTGCACGACTCAAACGTGGTAGACCAATTGGATCAAAAGATAAAAATCCACGAAAAAGAAAAGGAGCAAATACTGTTGATACTGGAGCAAATAATGTTAATGCTCATAATGAGATATCTAATCCATTGATTGATAAATCTGAAAATGCTGATGATCATTCCCCTGAAAAGGTTCAAATTGTTGAAAATGAAGAGATCTCGATAAATTATGTCAACACGGGGAAAAGATTTAATCGATCGGAAATTATTGTCGATAATAAGTTTGCTTATGCTGTGGCTCGCGATGTTGTTAATGAAAATGATGATCCAGGTCCTACATCTGTAGATGAATGTCGAAATCGACATGATTGGCAAAGTTGGAATAAAGCAATACAAGAAGAGCTAAATTCATTAGCAAAACGTGAGGTCTTTGGATCCGTGGTATATACACCCAAAGGAGTAATTCCTGTGGGTTGTAAATGGATTTTTGTACGAAAAAGAAATGAGAAAAATGAAGTGACTAGATATAAAGCTCGATTGGTAGCCCAAGGTTTTTCTCAACGACCTGGTATTGATTATGAAGAGACTTACTCTCCAGTGATGGATGCAATTACATTTCGATATCTTATTGGCATGACCATACAAGAAAAACTTGAAATACGTCTTATGGACGTTATTACTGCATACTTGTATGGAAAACTGGATAATGAAATTTACATGAGAATCCCTGAGGGATTTAAGATATCGGAAACATTTGGTTCAAATTATAGAAATGTTTGCTCCATTAAATTGCAAAGATCTCTTTACGGATTAAAGCAATCCGGACGCATGTGGTACAAACGCCTTAGTGATTATTTATTGCAAGAAGGATATAAAAATGATCCAATTTGTCCATGTATATTTATTAAAAGGAATGGATCAAAATTTGTCATTATTGCCGTATATGTTGATGATTTAAACATTATTGGAAGTTCCGAAGAACTTGAAAAGACAGTTGATATATTGAAAAAGGAATTTGAGATGAAAGATCTAGGCAAAACAAAATTCTGTCTTGGCCTACAAATTGAGCATCTTCATGATGGAATCTTAGTCCATCAATCAACTTATACGCAAAGAATTTTGAAACGATTTATATGGATAAAGCTCATCCTTTAAGTTCACCCATGGTGGTTCGATCACTTGATACAACAAAAGATATTTTTCGACCATGTGATGAACAAGAAGAAATTCTTGGCCCAGATGTGCCATACCTAAGTGCTATTGGTGCATTGATGTATCTTGCAAATAGCACGAGACCAGACATATCATTTGCTGTCAATTTGTTGGCAAGATATAGTTCTTCTCCGACACGGAGACATTGGAATGTCGTTAAACATATATTTAGATATCTTCAGGGCACCTACGATTTGGGTTTATTTTATTCCAATACTTGTGATTTGCAACTAACTGGGTATGCAGATGTTGGATATCTATCTGATCCACACAAAGGACGATCACAAACTGGGTATTTATTTACTTATGGTGGAACAACAATTTCCTGGAGGTCTATAAAGCAAACTATGGTCGCTACTTCATCAAATCATGCAGAAATACTTGCAATCCATGAAGCTAGTAGAGAATGTGTCTGGTCGAAATCAATGATTTACCATATCAAAAAGGAATGTGGTCTGTCTACAAGTAAAAGCTCAGCAACAATAATTTAGGAAGATAACGCAGCTTTGCTCAGCTAAAGGAAGGATACATCAAAGGTGATAGGACGAAACACATATCCCTAAAGTTCTTTTTCACACATGATTTGCAGAAGAAAGGTGATATTGAAGTTCAACAAATTCGCTCAAGTGAAAATTTGGCCGATTTTTTCACAAAATCATTGCCTACATCGACTTTTTGAGAAATTGGTATACAGATCGGAATGCGACGTCTAAGAGATTTCACATGATT
>KQ992178.1:261087-280600 GCA_001598015.1 Dorcoceras hygrometricum
TTTTTATGAAGGTTGCGTTTTACTGTGATTTTAATCCAGAAAGTTTACAGAAAATAGTTTGATGATGTTCTTTCAGTTATTTCTTAAGTTTTCTTCAGAAATTCCATCGAAGTAGCTTATTCGATCATTTCCAGAAATTTCTTTAGATATTTTGAATTCTTCAGACAAAGGTAACCTTCGTAGTTCATGGTTATCTACATGTTAAGTAGAAAGTTTATGCTCTGTTTTTATGAAGGTTGCGTTTTACTGTGATTTTAATCCAGAAAGTTTACAGAAAATAGTTTGATGATGTTCTTTCAGTTATTTCTTAAGTTTTCTTCAGAAATTCCATCGAAGTAGCTTATTCGATCATTTCCAGAAAGTTTCTTTAGATATTTTGAATTCTTCAGACAAAGGTAACCTTCGTAGTTCATGGTTATCTACATGTTAAGTAGGAGAGCTGGTTCTTATACCACTGCTGATTTTGCTTTATCGAAGATATTCTAAGTATAGATTTCAGCTATTGTATTGTTTAAGTTCAGTAGTTACGATCAGCAGTCGCACTATTTCATGTTCAGCTGTTGTATATTTTATTGTTCAGCAGCTGATAGTTCGTTCGTCAATTGATAGTTGTTCATCAGCTGGTAATTTGATCATCAGCTGGTAATTTGTTCATCAGCTATTAGTATCCAGCAGATGCACTGCTTTCATAAATTCAGCAGGTGCATATTCAGAAGATGCATTTCTTTTCATAAATTCAGCAGGTGCATATTCAGCAGATGCATAAATCAGCAATAGCGACTGGTTGTAGCGACTGGTAGTAGCGACTGGTTGTAGCGACTGGTTGTAGCGACTGGTTGTAGTGACTGGTTGTAGCGACTGAGTTATGCGCTACGACATCGTTTCACTTTATAATTGTTTAAAAGACCTCGCCACTGGATTCTTGTCTTGCGATTGATTCCTATTCGTTGCGACTGGTACTGTTCACCTGCAGATGTATTTCATTTCATTATTTCAGCAGTTGCTTTACTTATTTCTAAGTACTGTTCACTCAGCTGGTATTAGTCTTGCGACTGGTACTATTCATCCCAGCTGGTCACTGTTCATTCTTTGTTTTCTTCAGTAGATAACGAAAATCTCAGAATTTGATTCTTCCTTAAATTATAATTAGTTTAATGAATCTTTCGACTTATCTGACAGATTCAACTAGCTAAATTATTCAGTTTTCATCTTCGCAAGCCTTACAGAGAAATCATTTACAGTTCCAGAACATCATTAGACGAGAGAAAACCAGTAAACGTACAGAGAGAAAGAAAACAGATTTTTAGAAAGAAAAGAAAGAGCAGAGCGATGTTTTAGAAAATGTTTTAAGTTATGACAACTAAGAGGGTCCCCAGAGGAAGGGTGAGTGTGCGGCTGACGAACCGTATGCCCTTTCAACAGAGGAAGGATCAGGTGTATAGGTCGACGGATCTATATATCCCTTCACCATGAGCCATAGTGCTAGAAACTGATATCAGGAGTTTGATCAAGCGAATTGGACCAAAATGTTTAAAGGGTTGTCATAATTTCAGAAGAGCGAAAAAATGTGATTTTAGTCACAGCTCCAGAATATGTTTAAAGAAATGTTTTCAGAATTTGATTATGTGTTATGCTTTCAGTTCTTTTCAGAATTCTCAGATATAGATATATGTTAGTGCGCTTGTTCATTTCAAAGCGTACGCAGATTTCAGATTATGTATTCAGCTTTCAGATTCCAGATTCAAGTTTCAGTTCTATTGCATGATTTTGCTATTCCAGAGTTACCTGCTGAGCCCGTGGCTCACTAGTTTTCATTGAGTGCAGGTAATCAGCAGTAGGAGCTGGAGGGAGATGATCAGAAAGGAAGGATGTGTTTATCGTGGACATCTTCTAGTTAGTCGTGAAGATCCACAGGAGAGGTTTAGAAGACAGAGACCTCAGGAATTTTCTGGTACAACTGATCCCCTTATAGCAGAGAGTTGGATTAAATCCATAGAGGTGATTTTTTATTATTTGCAACTGACTGAACAAGAAAGACCTCGGTGTGCGATTTACATGCTGAGAGGAGATGCCATGATATGGTGGGAAGGAGCCAAGTTAACAGTAGACTTGGAAATTCTTACTTGGGGAGAGTTTAAGAGAGTATTTTATGAACAATACTTTACAGCAGATGTAAGACAGCAGTTGCGTAGTGAGTTTTTAACTCTTAAGCAGGGAGAGATGTCTATGCGGGATTATATCCGTAAGTTTGAGAGAGGTTGTTATTTTGTTCCTTTAATTGGGACAAATGCAGATATGAAGCTAGAAAATTTTGTTGATGGGTTGAAACCGATGATTAGGCATGATGTTAGATTGACAGAACCCGTAGATTATAGATCAGCTGTGAATAAGGCCCTACGGGCAGAACAAGACTGGAAAATAATAGAAGAAGAGAGACAATTGAAAAGACAAGCTTTTCAGCAGAAGGACCGTAGGCAAAATAAGAAATCAAATAATAACCAGCAGGAGTCTCAATAAAAAGAACCCTTAGTTGTTCAGCCTATCTCTGCTGTTCCTAATTTAGGAACTAGGCCTCCATTTCCAACCTGTAAGAAAAATCATTCAGGCCAGTGTCTTTTTGGCCAGAAAGTGTGTTATACTTGTGGTAAGCCAGGCCATATGTCTAGGGAGTGTTCCCAGAAGCGACCACTCATCACCAGTAGAGCTTACATAATGACAGCTACAGAAACTCCAGCAGATACCTCAGCGGCGACGGGTAAGACTTTGTTGCCAATATGTTTACCTTAGCATTGTTAGATTCTGGTCAACTTGTATTTTGTATCAGATAGGTTTGTTAAGAAATTGATAGCTAACTTAGAAGAAAAAGAAGTAGAGTACTGTGTTTAGATCCTTTTGAGTTCGAATTTAATTCCCGTATGTTTAGAATTGTTCTTCTTCCGGTGAATGGTAACATCGGAACTTGACGCTATGTAATCAGTAGTTGTTAGTCGAATCAGTGTCTGGTTTGATAGACAACAGCTGATAGCGTAGCTGCCGTTTGATGTTGCGACACCAAAGTTCGTTTTTCAGCACTTGCATTCCATTGTTATGACCAGCAGCTGCACAGTCCATTTCCAGCAGTTACATTATATCGTTGAATCCAGCAGTTGTATTCATGTTGTTTCACAACGGCATCGTTTCAATTAGTACGTTTGTTGTTAGTAAAGGACCTTGCAGCTGGTTCCTATTTATCCCAGCTGGTTTCTTTCAACACTACTAATGAACAGTAGAAATTTGTTTCGTTTCCAAATACTTTTCCAATTTGTTGCGTCTGATTTCATTTCATCAATGCGTCTCTTATAGTAGAATTAGATGCTCAGATAAGAACCTGTTTAAGTAGCGTTAGATTTAGATTATGAAAAAGTTTTAGTAAAGATTCTTTTAAAAGAAAACCGTAAGTTAAAGAATAAAACTATCCCTGGATTAAGATGCAGTGGGTAAGTCACACTGAAAGAGAAATTATGTGGGAAGACGATTTTGATTTGTAGAAAAGCTACCCAGATTTCTTCAAGAAAGTGAATTTCGGGGACGAAATTCTTTTAAGGGGGTAGATTGTAGCGACCAGATCTTTTAGAGGCCACAAACTAGAAAGATATGAGATTGAGGGATTACAATGCTATTATATTCAACTCTTGATTAATCGAGTTTCAGATTTTATCTATGTATGGTTTAGCTTTTTTTATCATTTAAGAGCTAAATTTCCAGTTAGCAGGATAGTTTGATGATGTTCTTTCAGTTATTTCTTAAGTTTTCTTCAGAAATTCCATCGAAGTAGCTTACAAGTAGCTTATTCGATCATTTCCAGAAATTTCTTCAGATATTTTGAATTCTTCAGACAAAGGTAACCTTCGTAGTTCATGGTTATCTACATGTTAAGTAGGAGAGCTGGTTCTTATACCACTGCTGATTTTGCTTTATCAAAGATATTCTAAGTATAGATTTCAGCTATTGTATTGTTTAAGTTCAGTAGTTACGATCAGCAGTCGCACTATTTCATGTTCAGCTGTTGTATATTTTATTGTTCAGCAGCTGATAGTTCGTTCGTCAATTGATAGTTGTTCATCAGCTGGTAATTTGATCATCAGCTGGTAATTTGTTCATCAGCTATTAGTATCCAGCAGATGCACTGCTTTCATAAATTCAGCAGGTGCATATTCAGCAGATGCATTTCTTTTCATAAATTCAGCAGGTGCATATTCAGCAGATGCATAAATCAGCAGTAGCGACTGGTAGTAGCGACTGGTTGTAGCGACTGGTTGTAGCGACTGAGTTATGCGCTACGACATCGTTTCACTGAGTGCAGGTAATCAGCAGTAGGGCT
The DNA here is from genome assembly GCA_001598015.1 of Dorcoceras hygrometricum. Lineage (NCBI taxonomy): Eukaryota > Viridiplantae > Streptophyta > Magnoliopsida > Lamiales > Gesneriaceae > Dorcoceras > Dorcoceras hygrometricum. The sequence continues at coordinate 265,448 of KQ992178.1, forward strand.
GGAGTGCAGGTAATCAGCAGTAGGGCTGGAGGGAGATGATCAGAAATGGGAGGATGTGTTTATCGTGGACATCTTTAGTTGTTCTTTTCAGCTTTTGGTTTTGTATGTTAGCAGGTTTCTAGTTTCTCATTTTGTAGAAATCTGTATGAACATTTGGTGTAAAGATATACATGAGTTCATTTGTATTTTCATCAGTTGGTGTTTCAGTTCTGCGTGTGTTTTATGATCAGCAGATGATTTAGTTCAGCGTTTGGTTTACCTTCCAGCTGATTTTCTTCACTGTTTCAATTGTTCCGCATTCAGCAGCATTGAATTGTGTTTATTCGCAATTTAGTCCAGAATTTAACGACTTTTATGTTTTTAAAGATTGAAATTTTTGGATCTTTCAATTCGATCCCCAAATTTCTAAATTTTCTTTGAGAAAAGTCCGGTCGTTACAACATGAGTTTTAAAATTAGTGCTCGTTCAAGAACAACCCGCTCTGATACCAATTGTTGGTCCCTGTTTTCAAAGGAAACTTAGCAACCGCTGATTTAAAATGGGTGTTTAGAATTTTGTGCTGCTATAAACGAGCTGCAATAGCTCAATGTTCTTGAACATCTAAAATAAACAGAGCACCGGAGACAGATCTGGTATGATTTAAAAATCATGCGGAAAATACCAGAACTGAATCCTAATATTTTAAAACAACTCAAACAGATTTATGTGCAACATAAATCTGTTCGAGACTGTGCAAGTGTGCTGAACTGTGTATGCGCAAGTGCTGAATGTAAAATGCAAGTGCTGAATTATGCGAGTGTTGAAATCTGTTTTACGTGCGATGCTAAAGTAAATATGCAGGTGCTGAATGAATAAAAGAATACGATACGATACACAGCAGATTTGTTTCTGGAAGTTCGGACCTCAATGTCCTACATCTCCCCTTCTTCCACCTCGGAAGGCTCCACTAGAAGACTTTGATCTATACAACACGTACAGACCCAATCCCGCAACCAGCAGCTGCAAGAACTCCTAGACTTCACAAATGCACACCAGCCGCAACTGTGTGACTAACTACATACACAAGTTTAACGTCATCGTGCTTGGACGGGACCTGTTTGTGAAATGGGTTTAGATTCACTCGCTAAACAATTTAGCTCAACTCACGAAATGTGCGAGTGAATCTGTGTGTGAGAATTACAGTGTAAGCACAACTCTCGAATGAATACATCTCACACACTAGGAAGTGCTCCTAAATGAGCTAATGAAGATTCAGCAGTCGATACTACAATAAGCTCCTCTCTAGAATGATTGTCGACTGCTTCATCTTCCAGTGTTCTTCCCTCTGTAATTTTGTCTCTTCGCTCAATCAACAATCGTCTTCTTTTCACACTCGTCAAACTTCTTCCTTCAAAACTCCTCGCTGTATATAGCTTCTGTTCGAATATAGCCGTTAGATAAATTCCAAATCTCTTCTGTGCTTGTCAAGGCTAATTCGTCGTCTTTCCAAATGCGTGCAATGCTCCTCTGTAAATTGTACTATTTTCCAGAATGGTACAGATCTTGTTCCCTTGAATTGAGGCAATTACACGACTCTATTTCAGCCATTGATTCTTTCCATCTTGAGAAAGAATCCAGTTGCAAGCATCTGGTTTTCCTTTTCATTGCTGCGACTGGTTGTCCAGACGTTGATCTTGAAGTGCTTGCGAATGGTACATCATCATGCGACTGGATGCATATCAACAGCTGGTCTATTGTAGCTCTCGTCTGGATGTACTGTTGATTGCGTCTGGATGTACTTGCAGCTGGTTGTCCAGTCGTTGGTCGTGAAATGCTTGCGACTGGATTTTCCAACGACTGGTTAGATCAAATGATGTCGTATCAACTTATTCAAACGACATCGTTTGCTATGCATCCTCGACTGGTTGATTATATCACTGTAGCTCTCGTCTGGATGCACCGTAGCTGCCTGCTGGTCATTCTTAGAAGAAGTACCTGCTGATTTTATCATCGCAAGACCATCTGTTGAATCTTTAGCGCGAAGGCAAAACGCTGTCGTATCAACTTATTGAAACGACATCGTTTTGCTATCGCTAACTCCAAGTACCATCTGCTGGTTGTACTGTAGCTCTCTGCTGATTCCATCTTCGCTTAGCGCTCCAGCTGAACTTTCTTCATCTGTTGATTGTGATGACGTCATTCTTGCTGCTCATTGCTTTCTCCAGAATATGTGCTGACGTCATCACTGCTGTTTCTCGATTTCTTTTCGCTTCAATCCAACAGCTGATTCAACTTCTCCTTTAGCGCTCCAACTTGTCTTTATCGTTCCTGTTCCAACTTGCGACTCTTCTTAGCTTCCGTTCCAGCTGGTCCTCTTATTGGTGTTCCTGCTGGTCCACCTTCTCTTTAGAGCTTGCAGCTGGTTCTTATCGTTCCAGCTGGTTCACTATGCTCCAGCTGGTTCAACTTGGCCTCCGCCTGATTACGAACAGCTGACTCAACTTTGGACGTCTCCATTGCTAATCCAACTTCCGTTTACAACGATGAACTAAACCAACTGCTGAACTTCATCTTGAGAACCATCGACTGGACAGATTTTGCTACTGTTCATCTTCTTCTTCGATCTGAAATCTGTACACTAAGTGGAATTGTTAGAAACACAATAACAGGTTTTGTGTAATTCAAACTTAATCAGGATCTGTCAAAACAGATCCATCATTACTCCTCCAGGGGGCGAGGCCTTAATCACATAGTGATTAAGAGTGCAGAATTTGAGTCTTACCGATAAACCCTAATTTGTACTTTTCGAAAGGGGCGAGGTCATAATCATATCATATGATTCAAAGTGCAGAATTCTGTATTCTCATATAAATTCGATTCATATCAGTGCTAAGACAGAGCAAATATTATAGGTTGCATTGTTAGAGAAGGTGCTCGTCAAGCCAGGTGTTGGTCAAGGTTCTTATAATAACTTGAAAATCTTTATTTTAATAATATTTGAAATTATTAATTGAGAAAATCTTTATATTTATACTGATGTTTGCTCCATAGATAAAGTCCTTGAATATACAAATAGTAGAAAAAATATGAGATGATCATGATATGATTATCATGAAACTCATATTTGCACGACCGCATGGGCTTGAGACTGATATTTGCAATGTGAGTATCGTATTTCATTGGTAGGGACATTGTGATGTCCAAGTATGCAAATAGATGCTCCTTGTAGAGTGCACTGAACAACCCTCTCTAAAGGACCTTCCAAGTGGTTCTTACTTATCGAGTGGAAATGTCTTGGTTTATGGTTGTGCACCTTTAGTCCTTGTGACCCGGACAACGTTGAGACTCTATATGCTAGCATTGTACTTTGACTTATTTATCGACTCCGCTGATGTCATTAGGTGACAAGGTTGGGTGTTGTATCGAAATATATAGGAGTCTATGCTTTGTAGTCGTGGATTCATCACTTACCTTCAGGTATGGATATCCTATGTGATTTCATATATTAGTAGTTTAGAAATATCTGATCAGAGTGTAGGTGGTAATTAACAAAGGAGTTTTTTTACTTACATCTATGAGGCAACTACGACATGGCACATAGTTATAGATTTCATGACGATTCCTCGACACAATAATGGTTGTCAAATAGGGCAGGATATATGAGTTGTAGGGATCATACTATATGCTAACCATAATTGAATGATTCTTGTACGCACTATCATTTGATACCTAGGGAGTCATGTAAGTGATGCTTCTAGACGTTTAACAGAACTAGTTGGGTACCATCAGACTTGAGTTCTGACGTTCTTATTGTCATTAAGTTGATAAGTAAGAATAAAGTTGATTAGGATAAGTTTATATAAGGCCATGTTTAGTCTTGAATCACATGGAGATGTGAGCTCATTGCTAGTTATATTATTGAACCATTGAAGGTTACACAAATACTGACTTTATAGATCTCGTGGAGAAGAAAGAAATTATAGTTCAATGAATTGAACTATTTATAAAGGATTTTATAAGTATTAGGAAAAACAAAAGTATGACTTCTAGAAGAGAATTAAAGTAGAAAGGAACTTTTAGATTGTGGAAGTGTTCCTAAATAAAAAGTTAACTTAATTAAAAATGTTATCATGAAGTTAACTAAATTGATGTAAGTGTTAAATTAATTTTCCACTAATGGGTCTTGTAGATGTTAGAGCAGGTGTCCAACTAGTCAACTATTAGTAATGAGCTTTGTTGACACTTTTGTAAAATATTAAAATTTATATAATTTACATTTACATGTCATTCTTTTTCTTTGTTTTTAGTGCACAAACTTGTTGGATAAAGACCTTGAATGAACTATATTATATATTAGATGTGATAGTGGGTTTGATGGCTATCAAACACATCTAATAGTCACTCTATATTCTAAACGAGTTTCTAGTCGATTGAGCCATCCAAAACAGGTATAAGGGTCGCCCGAATTTGATACTAGAATCTGCGATGCAAAATACCACCTTTCATTGTTAGGAAACATGGAGATTTTCTGAGCATTCATGATGGATAGAGACCTGTTGATCTATCAAACTACCCTCGCTCGGAATTTTCAAGTAGTTACTGTTTGTCGAGTGGATTAATTCTGATGTCTTGGTTGTACATAATTAGTCCTTATGAGTCAAAACATCATTTAGACTCTACCTGATAGGTGCATCACTTTAACTCGTTTACCGACTCCTGAGTGTCATCAGATGGCGAGATTAGGTGAGGTCTCGATGCATGTAGGAGTCGATGCTTTGTTGTCGATGATTCACCACTCGTCCGGGTGCATGGATATCTTATACTATAGGAGGAGATAATAGTTTGACAAATCTGTGGCCAGAGTACTGGATGTGCTTTAGAGTAAAAGAGTTTACCTAATAGCACATGCTATGTCGCTATTTGATCTCCAAGATGTATTGCATGACTATCGAATCTATAGCGACTATCTCGACTTACCACTACTCGATGATTCGGTCAGGACATTTGAGCTAAAGGTGCCATACTATACTCTAACCATGATCGATTTGTTCTTGCGAGCGCTGTCAGTGATACCTAGGGAATCATGAGACGATATTGTTAGACGTTTTACCATGGTTCGTTGGGTAAGTGGGTGAATTTGTTCTCCGAGTCACAACGATTTGTGAACCAACGCTAGCTGTATCCCTGAACCATTGAGGGTAACACTAAACCTGTCCACGGTTCGGGTCGGACCCGGACCCAAACCGGAACCGGCCCGTGGTCAACAGGCCGATTAACCGGGTCAACGGGTTTAGACCCGGACCGGAATCGGCCAAAAACGGGCCGGTTCCGGTTTACGATTTGGCCGACCCGTCGACCCGCCGGGTCGACCCGGAACCGGCCCGACGGTTCTGCAAAATTATAAAAAAAATTGAAATCTGCATGTAACGGTCGACCCGTCGGTCCGGGCCGGGTTGGACCCGGCGGGCCGACCGTTACATAATAAAAAAAAATTCGAAAAACGTGTATAACGGTCGACCCGACGGGCCCAACCCACCGGGCCAAACCGGGCCGACCCGCCGGGCCTACCGTTGGGAAATTAAAAAAAAATAAAATAAAATAAAAATTTTACCTATAAATACCCCATATCCCCTTCACTTCGTTCCACACCAATCTCTAATCTCTTCTCTTAATCTATCTATATATCTCAATCTTCTTCTATATATCTCAATCTTTTTCTATATCTAAATCATCTATCTCTCAATCTTTTTTCTTTCTATCTCATATTCTATCACTCAATCTTTTTCTATACTATCAAATGGCGAAATCAAGTCTTCGTGGTGGGTGCAAGGGCAAATCTATTGTTCCCCCTGCGAGAAATTTTTCTCGGGAAAATCTATTGTTCCCCTGCGAGAAATTTTTCTCCATTAAACAACCAAGATCTTGATTTTCTATTCGACGACGATGATGAAAATACTCTTCAAGATGTTGATGTCCAACCACATTATCAACAATCTCAAGGCACACAGGGGATAGTACGACATCGATACCGTCGGCGCCTACGGCATCGATGGGTGGGAGGTCACAAAAATCCGACATCTTCATCAAGCACTTTGATAAGGTGACACTTTCCTCTGGTGATCTACAAGCTATTTGCAAATACTGTTCAAAAGCCTACAAATGGCAACATGGAGGAGGATATGGCACCCTGATCCGACACATAGAGAAGAATCAACCGGTGGAAATCGGTATTTCTAGATCTCAAAGTCAAATACCTACATTTTCATCACAGTCTGGTAACGAATCTCAACTTTTTAAATTTTCTAAATCTGATTTTAGAGATGAAACTGTTAGATTTGTAGCTGTAGAACAACTTTCTTTTAGCTTTGGTGATAAATTATCTTTCCAAAACTGGCTTTCATCTAGTGCTAATCCTGCAATTAAGCGCATCCCACGTAACACACTTAAACGCACAATTCACAAATTGGTAGCTACACAAAAGAAGGAATTAATTAAAGAATTTGCTAGTTTAGATAACAAAGTTTCTCCGTGCTCTGATATTTGGAGTGACCATTGGCAATATTGCTCTTACATGGGAATTACTTGTCACAGGATTGATAATGCATAGAACATACAAAAAAGTTTGCTTGCATATCGTTGTTTCAATGATCCACACACTGCACAAAAATATTTCTCATCTGATGTTTCTTATTTTAGAAGAATATGGTTTAACTTCCAAAATTTTTTCAATTTCTTTTGATAATGCAAGTGCCAACACGTGTAGTATTGATGAATTAATAAGAATATGTCAACCATCGATAGGTGGTAAATTCTTTCATATTAGATGCACATGTCATATTTTTAACTTGTGTGTACAAGATGGACTTAGAAGTTTAGAAACTTATATTAAACCAATTAGAACTGCAATACATAATCTGTGGACACATCCCTAAGTTATGAAACAATGGGGTAGATTTTGTAAAGCAAATGTCATGAGGGCTAAACGATTTGCACGCGACGTTCCGACACGTTGGAACTCAACCTACAAGCTTTTGTTGTCTACTTTTGAATATAAAGAATTATTATGTGGATTTTTTGGCCAAGTTGTTCAATCTTCTAGTCTTTATTTATTTTCAAACCACTGGAATATTTGCACAACAATATGTGAAATTTTAAAAGTCTTTAGCGATGCCACTGATCAACTTTCTGGTGTTTATTATCCTACGTGTCATTTAGTTGTTACACATCTTTGCAATGTTGCATGTATATTTTCCGAACATTTGAATTCTAATGAGCCCTTATTAATTGAATGCATAATTAGTATGAAAACTAAATGGGAGAAATATTTTTTAAATATTCCTGATATATTTTTATGTGCTATAGTTTTAGATCCTAGACTTAAATTAGATGGATTAGGTGAATTACTTACTTTGTACTATGATTCCTTGAATCCAATTACTTACACTTGTCCTTCTTCTTCCATGATTATTTCTAGTGTTAGACATAGTTTAACTGAAATTTATACTGAATATAATGAAAAATATGGTTCACAAGTAGCTACACAAACACAACAACCACCTCTAGTATCATCACATCACGACTAACCAATGCCCAAAATTTAATTCGTGACCGGACGAAACGTCCTCGAGGATCCTCAAGTTCCAATCTGGAACTTGAGAATTATTTAACTACTACTTTTGATTTTAGTGCTACAGACGAGGAGGACACTTTCGACATCCTGAGATGGTGGGCTCAAAAGAAACAAGTATATCCCATTTTGTTTTTAATGGCAAAGGAGATTCTTGCTTGTCCTGTTTCAACGGTTGCGGTGGAGCAAGCCTTTAGCATGGGAGGAAACACGCTGGACGAGAGGAGATCTACAATTAGGCCGGAGAATTTGGAAGCCCAATGTCTTCTTAACGATTGGTCGAGAGCTGTCTCAAGAACACAAGACCAAGACGAGACAAACGACGACGAAGACACCGAGGGCACTTCTGGAACAACAACTAGAGGAGGAGACACTAGTGAATGTGATTAGTCAAGTTATTTGTATTTTAACTTTCTATTTGTATCTTTTACTTTCTATTGTAATTTCAACTTATTTGTATTGTTATTCAATAACATTTATTTTTTAAAAGTATTTACATTTCAAATTTCAAATTCAAATCTCAATTATTATTCTTTTACATTTAAATTCGAATTCAAACACAAATTAAAACTCGATTTCAAAATTCAAAAATTTAAATTAAAATTGTAATTAATTAAAATTCAAATTAAAATAACAAAAATAAATTCAAATTTTGAATTTCAAAAATCAAATTTGAAAAAAGAAAAAAAAATTGAAATTAGATCATTTTTTCGTTTTAAAAATCGAATTTTAATTTTTTTAATTTTTTTTTAAATTCATACGAAATTCGAAAAAAAATATATAAAAAATAAAAAGAAAAAACCGAAAACCGGACCGGAACCGGCCCGGTACCGCCGGTTCCGGACCCGGATCGGAACCGATTCTCACGGTTCCGGTTCCGATTCCGGGATTTACGGACCCGGAACCGGACCGTGGCCGGGTCTAGGTAACACAAGTACTATTTCCCAATTCCCGATGGATAACGTACTCAAGGTGTTGAGTTGGAAAAGAAAATGGGAGAGGGAGCAAACCTGCCATATTTAGAATCCGTATCATAATATACAGTATTGTATCCTGAATACATTGGCGATATCTGATCGTTGATCGGGATTATGATGAAATCACAACGGTGGACTCAAAACTAATGTGCAACGGGCTTGGGCTTGCAAGGCCTATCAACCAAGTTTGAGCCCATGGATTCTTTTATAAATATACAGTGTGGGGGACAAACTTGGAAGAAGTTGTGAAAATTGTTTACACATAAAACCCTAACCCCACTCTCCCAAAGGCACCACACCTCCAGCACTCGGCCGCCGTTGCCGTCTCCTCTTGCTATCGTTGGTTCGTCGTGGTGTATCCATTCGTGACCATTCGCTATGCTTTTCGTTCAAAGCAGCGAAGGAGATGGAATTCCGATCATAGATCGGATTAGGAGTCTCTCGGGGTTTAACCGTTGAAGGGCTATCACCGTTAAAATTGGAATAGTCGGAGCCGGGCACGAAGTCGCGAAAGGTAATCATCTAAACATCTCATGTATGATTTTTATTTATTGCCTCGTTGATTTATTACGTATGAGATCCGCTGTGCCACCAATAGCACAATTAGGATCCGCCATGTGCCAACAATAGAGCCCGAATAATTAAAATGTTCAATAATTATTTTACTAGTGAACATGAATGAATTCAAGTGAGATTTAATTAATTGATTGGGTTCAATAGGTTTGGACTTGTCAATTTATTAAAGATTAAGTTCATGGGCCTATTGTACATGTTAGCCCAATTTTACGTACAATGCACATGCAATAGGGAGGTGAAGGATTGTGAGACAAATTTCACAATATACAAAACATGTGTTCTTGGATATTGTATCAAGACAATTTTTGAAACTCTCCTCCCTACTCTCCCTCTAATGCACGAAATTTCCTCCATTTTTCTTCAAGTTTTGACTTCATTGTTAACATAATAGCTTCTCATTGATAATTACCCAATTTATTCTAGTTCATATATTGGATGAAGCTAGTTTGTCAAGCAGTGGACCTAATTTGAAGAGTAGTCTTTGTGAGTAAGGTGTGCTCTTGGAAGCTTGTAGAAGTACCTAACATTTCAAGAGCCAAGTTATTTACAACTTGATTGGAGTCATCATCAATCTTTTAAGGTTGATAAGTATAATCTTCTAAATACCATATGGATATTTACATTTTGTATGCGACATGAGTATTGAGTTCAATTTCTAACCGCACAAGAAAATGTATCATTTTTTAGGTGCTATTTGAAGAGTATGTTGCTGCCCTTTTTGGACGGCAATGTTAGCATGTTGCTACCAGACGGGCAACAAGTGCAGCCTATTGGCTGCACTCATTTTAAAATAATAATAAGAAACTTTTTTGTGTTGGCCAGAATTCGATGACGACTATGACACTAAGTTGTGATATCCAAGTGTTATGGACTCTAATTTGATGGATCATTGATGTGGTTGATGTTTCATGAAAAATGGGCTAAAATCATTGGGTGGAAATATATAATTGGACGATATATATATATATATATATATATATGTTGATTACATAAATATTTGACGAAAATTCAGTTAAATGAGTTAATTTGAAAGTAAACAAAGGAGCACGACAATGGATGCACGGTGAATGCTACCCGTGGTCAGTGCTTGGATAAACTATTGGGGAGGTCTGGACGCCAGAAAGCTGTGACATCCATTGACATTGTGATGTAAACTATGTGGAACTCCTATGATTTTGACTCATATTATTGGAGAACTTCATAGTGACCATCCATTAAGGTTCAATATTGATGGATAAGGCTTTGCATGTAACAATGATAGCCGTCATATTATTGGGTCTTCGTCAAGCGTGAGACAATAGTATATGTGGAGGGTGGCATATAGATTCAATTAAGAACTACCTTTTATGAATTATGATTGGTTGATATTAATGAGGGTCATGATTGGCTAACTGACCTAACGTACCTACTGAGGAAATGAGTTTCCTATTTTTCAAAATAGAGTAATGAAAAATGTCAAAACAATGGGAGAGAAAGAAATTAATAAAGTTAGTAAGAGACTTAGCGAAGGTGAGACCTTCTTGAGGATGAACAATGGGGCAAGAGTTGCTGCCAAGACCATTTGAGATGTTTACTTATTGTTGAACTATGATTTTAAATTAATTTTGAGATATGCTTTGTTTGTACTAGATTTGGAGAAAAACATTTCCGTATCTATGCATGGTAAGGATGAATATTCTTTTTTATTTAGCAAATGTGTTTGCAACAATTACAAGAATGAATGCTTGATTAATACTGATGTAATGAAAAACGATCCCTGTAATTTCAAATTGAAAGTATTAAGTTCATGGACCTATATTATATGTGAGCCCAATTATACATATAATAGACATGCAAAAGGGAGGTGAAGGATTGTGAGACAACTTTCACAATATACAAGGGAAGTATTCTTCGAATTGTATCAAGACAATATCAAGACAATTTTTTAAATTCTCCGCACTCCCCTCCCTCTAATGCCCCAAATTTCCTCTATTTCTCTTCAAGTTTTGACTTTATTTTGAGGTTAAAACGATAGCTTCTCATTGATAAATACACAATATATTAGTGCATATATTGGGTTGAGCTAGTTTGTCTAGTAATGAACTAATTTGAAGAGGAGTCATTGTGAGCAAGGTGTGCTCTTGGAAGCTTATAGAAGTGTCTACCATTTCAAGAGTCGAGTTGTCTACAACTTGGTTAGAGCCATGATCAATCTTTTAATATTGATATATATAATTTTTTTATATGCTACACGAGTAGTCCAGTTTTTAAACATATTTTAAAAGTTATGTTGTGCTTCCTTGAATGAGCAAATGATGTAGCAACATGCATAGGATGGATCAGAACACAAATTTGACACAAAACAAGTACTCAAATGATAATTTCAAAACAAAGCATATCATAAATAATCATGTAATTTAGAATGAATACATAACAAAATCCCACTTATTTGATTACTACTCGAAATATGAGAAACATTGTTGCAATGCTTGAATAAGTATTTGGTTGCTATCGAAATGGATATTTCTGATTTGCACAAGTATGAAAGTTATCGATATTTCAGAAGCGTCTGCAACATATGGTTGGATCAAGCCAAAATTTGGTTGGCATGTTCAGAGAAGGGTGAAATAAATTATGGATGACAAAGATCGGATGTTGAAGTCATTTGAATCCATAACTGACGTTGAATAGAAGCTATAGTTTTTTTCGTATATAATCGATGCAGTATGTTTTAAAAAAAGATGGTTTGAGAAAATATAATCGCTGGATCAGAATAAAATCGGTTACCATATGTAAACATAACAAGTCTGAATGGTGAATATCTAACTTTAAACTCATTTGTAACCATTTCTGAACGATGAGCAGAAACTTCCAGTTTTTCACTTGTAATCTGCACAGCATTATTGCAAAGGCATTTTATTGAAATCTTACGGTTGGATTGTGATGAAATTTGTGCATCATATCTAAAACATAATGGCATAACATTTGAATGGTGGAGCTTGGATATTAAGATAATTCGTAACCGTCTCGAGACAATGAACAGAAGCTGCAGGTTCTTCGCATGTAGTCTGTACAATATTCTTTCAAAGTGTTTTACAAAATGTTAATTATTGGATTAGAATGAAATTTTTCCTAGTATTCAAAAGTCAAAACATAGAGAAGCACTTTTGGAAGGTCGATGTTGGATTCTAAGCACTGTAGTAGTGGGAATAGACTCCAGACAGTAGGCTTTCAAATTGTTGCAGGAAAGCTCGAAAATTTAACCGCTTGTTTTTTTGAATGGGGCGGCTTCTTGTATGATTTTGAAAGATTTTCTTGATATTTTTAGAGTGTATTTATTCTATATGGAGGGTGTTACATATAAGAGAGGTTGAGGAGCTTGCAGGGTGACTTTTTATTACCAGAATCACCATTTTATGGTCATAATTAGATATTATTTGGCTACAAAATTGCTCTTCGCGGTGTGACTTTAATTTAGAATTCAAGGTCTTGATTACTCATGGAGAAATAAACAAATCCGGCAAAAGCTAAATTTATCTGAATAGCATATTGGAAATTTCGAATTCTCACAAAACTGATTTCAGGTTCTGTGTTGGGTTTGTTTGATTATTTTGAAAGAGAATGCAGGGGTGTTGGATGAATCTATTATCAAAATCATCAATGATTCTGCAGACATCTGGAGTTATATTCATGTTCTACGTGTGAAAAGTTTCGTGTAAGGATTGAAGATAGAGCTACAAACTAAGAAACTTAGTTGTTTTTCGTATTATTAGATATAGAAATAAATGAATAATTTAATGAAGAAAAAACTAACAAACAAACAAGACATTAAATGTGTGAATGGATCGAGAAAAAAAATAATGTGTGAAGGAATCGTGTCGGGTGAGCTTGCACAAATTTTTTATTTTTTTTTTAGCTAGACTTTATCTTAAAAGGGAACCAATCGAGCCCGGAAAGCTCCGTGCACATTTGGAGCCGACTCTTATCCCAAACTATTTTTTTCGAATAATTTTACTTAATTATTCGCTAGTCTCTCCGCCCTCGTGAGCTTTGAGAAGTTTGCTGAGATAACATATAGATATCTTTTTGAGAGATCGAAACATTTTGAACAGAAACAGTTGACTACAATTGTTAAAGACCGTACTTGCGGATAGATTAGCTGTACTAATTTCTTAACAATTGGTCTTTTATTTTTATAATGATCTATACTAACATTTATCTAAAGGGAGGATGCCATATCCCCGTATCTATTATGATGGAACAAGTTAGCTTTAGATCAGTTGGTAAGAATTTCGATTATTTCTAACCGACACTTTCTTCGGTAAACTTGTCACACAAAGTTTGTCCAATATGATTCATGTGACTAGCATGATTTGCAAGCTATTACGTTATCTTAAGAGTACTCGGTACTTATCGAAATTATTGACAACGAGTTTTTATATAAAAAAAAAATGAAAATGTCATTATGAATATGAATAATAAATAAAAAAATATTAATATAATTCCTGGAAAACGCGAACATCCCTTGAATCGAATCACGCAATTATGTTTAAATTGACAATTTCAAAAAACCGATTGATTTGAATGGGACATAACTTGAGTCTCTATCTCGGGTCAAAATCATGCCATTATGGCTAAAAACGTTCCTATTTGTTATTCATTAAAAATTTTATGGTTGATCATTTCTTGATACTTAAAAAAGATTATTACGCAAACGTTCTCAGAATGTGTCAAGTGTACCAATCGTACGAAGAAGAAAATCGACATTTTTCGTTATCCGTACTTTCTTTACTTGTATAAACAAAGCCTCCCAACTAAAATTGACTTTAGCTCAAGAATACAGTAGTTGTAGCAAAATGGGTCTTGTATTAATCACAACTAACTCAATCTCAATTATTGAGACGTATATCTTACACATAGATTATTTAATTAAATTTTATAATTCAGCCATCATGAAACTAGCTACACCCATTCATGATAATTATGCGTGCAAAACAATATTTTACAGAGTCAATACGTTCAAGATAATTGCGAAAAATTAGCATTTATTTCTTGTAAGTTGATATGTCATGCTTTTATTTACGTTTTTTTTATTTAGTTTTTTGTCATTAGAAGTTAATAGGCTTCTCGAATATTATACTTAATTGACATCAAGCCCCTTATTCGCTACTCTTGTGGTGAGAATTAAGCATGTATATGTTGGTAAAAAGAAAATCCATAGAAAAACAAATAAAAAAGAAATTCCAATTTACTATTATCTTTCTTGGTTATATTTTTAATTGTGTAATGTAGACCTAATTTTGTATCCATGCAACCACATATATAGTGGCTTCCGATGAAAAAAAAAGATCAAACTAAAAAAAATCCAAATAAATGATATTCGATATGACAGTTATCGAACGTTGTAAGATCACCTATTTAAGAACTTGAAAGAAGATGATGAAGATGAGACAAGAGAGAAGTGTGGGGAAAAAGAGGGTTCGTCTCACCAAAGAAAAGTCTAAATGGATATAAAACTTAGATAGCGCTATCCTCAGTGTGAGGATACATACGATAGAAATATATCATAAAGGATTTTAATACTCTCACAAATTACTAGCACATATACATGAAATTTTTATGCTTCATAAAACATAGGAGTAATTGGCCTTCGAACAATAAACATTGTACTAATAGTCTTGACATGATAAACATAAAATATTATATTGATTGTGAGGCTGCGGCCTATCGTGAGAATTTGAATTATTGAATCATTGTTTGATCGGCGAGTAATTTTCATACTTGAACTGAGTTTGTCAAAGTCTTCTTGTAAAATCATTTCATAAACAAAAGAAGGCGGTGATGCAGAAGAATTGGGCCTTTGATCTTTCAAAACAAAATTATGTGTTATCTGCATACATTTTAAGCTTAATCGTTATCAAGATAAAAGTTTTTCGAAGAAAGCTAAGAGAGGACAAAAAATTTAAACCCCAAACCTCTTTCAATCCTTACCAACATTGCTCAAATCAATAATAG
>KQ992197.1:0-11148 GCA_001598015.1 Dorcoceras hygrometricum
GATCTCCATCAGCTTGCGCGTGATCTGTATCTGCTTGCACGCGATCAGCTTGCGCGTGATCTCCATCAGCTTGTGCATGGTCTGTATCAGATTTCGTGTGATCTCTATCAGCTCGTGCGTCGTGTTAAGTGTCCTCGATATCCGGCACACCTGTTGTTTGCTGGTCCTGCACTTGGTTAATGTTAGTCAAATCAATGACTTCGATGTTACCTGTGACATCACTTGCACATCATTTTGAATATCAAAATTGGTAATTGGTGTGTCCAATGCATACTGATCTTCATCTTGGATTCGGATATGTGCCTCGTCATCACTTGAATCATCTAGGTTGGTCGATTTCAGACGGGTGCACAAATCGTTCAAGTTCGTAGCTGAAGTAGATTGAAAGCTGGTCTCATCGAATACCACATGAGATTATTCTTCTACAGCTAGCATTCTGTTGTTGAAGACGCAATACGCTCTGCTCACGGCTGAATATCCTATAAAAATTCCTGCATCAGATTTCACGTTGAAAGCTGTGACATAATTTTTGCCATTGTTGTGAATGAAGAATCTCCATCCAAACACCCTGAAATAAGAAATATCAGGTTTCTTGTCGTTCCAGATCTCACATGGGGTTACACCATGATGCTTATTAATCATCGATCTGTTCTGAGTGTAGCAAGCTGTGTTAACTGCTGTGAGGACTGTAATTAGCCAAGATCATTAACGGATAAATCAGTCCAGATTAGTGGTTAACTAATCGAGATTAATCAGCTTAGGGAGCATCGGTTGAGATGGAGAAGCTAGGAGTGCAAGCTGAATCGTGTTTGCTAGAGAATTGTATCGTGGCGGAGTGTGCTGGATATATATCATGAGAGATCCATCTTAGAGGCGTGATGGGTAGTTACGCAAGCTGGACCAAATCGGATACAAGCTTATCCTACAGTTCATGATAAGCTGGTGATGTAGGGAGCAGCTTTGGATTTCAGTCTAGACCCGCACGGGCGCGAGATGGCTCAGTGGCCTGCACTGATCTTAGAAGAGCAAGTTGTTTAGAGTTGCTGGAGTTTTTGTTGTAGCTCGGAGGGCGCTAGATATATAGTTTGTAGAATTCAGTTTGGAATCTTGTCGAGTAGTTGCGAGCTGGACCAGATCGGGTGCAAGCTGACAAAGTAACACTGTGCTATGTTGTAAAGTATAAGCTAGGGCTACTTGTGTGAGCTGGTTTATGGTACGTTAGGACCAGCTTAGAGTTATGTAGCATGGTTAAGCTCAACAACATGCGCGTGGTTAAGCTCAACAACATGCGCTGATGTGTACTAGAAGGTGGAAATTGTTGTGAGATGATAGCTCTACGTGTTTGGAATGGCCAAAGCTGATTTAGGACTAGGCGTTCTGATGTGCTGCGTGCTAGTTGCCACGAGCTGTGCACTGGTCGGGCAGAGCTGAGTTGCTTCGCTAGTCTGTGCTGTGTTGGCAAATAGAGTTGACGGGTCTGAGCTAAATTGCTGACTCCATGAGTTTTGAGTTTCTGTGCAGATATATATATATATATATATCCTAAGCTGATATTTGCATAGCAGATCAGTAGGATCTGGAGGCTTATGCGTGCTGAATTGAGATTCATCTCAGAGGTGACCAGAGCTGGTCAGTGGCTAAGCTGCTAGCCATGCTGTAGAGAGTACCTGCTACTCCCGGAAAACAGCAGAGGTGAGTTGAAGTTCTGAGCTGGATCATCATAGACGGGTGACTGGGGTGTGTCAGCTTTGACGTCATTACTTGATGTTGTTATGTTGCAGTGTGTATATTCAGTGAGAATCCAAATGGAGAGAGTGTGTAGAATTGGTTGTTGGTGAAGAACAGTCTTCAGTTCTGAGTTGAACGGCGAAGCTGTTATGGTCTGTGTGATACTGTGCTGGACAGTTTCCATGAGCTAGATGAGAGACCTGTAATTTGATATGTTTATGGGTGCTGTTTTTACTACTGCGAACTGGTCCAAAGTGCAGTAGTGTGAGCTGTTTGATTAGGACTAGGAAGGGTACAACTGTCAGGTAAGGACTAGATTGTGTTCAGCTGTGTTGAGTTGTGAGCTGAACCAAGATGTTATTTGAGTCTGGTCAGAGTTGAGGCCTGAGCTGATAGCTGGTCGTGAAGCAGAGTAATCCGGATTAAGATTAGGGACTTTTTTAATGTCCCGAACTAAGTAGACAGATCACGGGTAGCGCCTGAGCTGTTAGGAGTTATCAACCTGGTCGTAAGCTGATTGAGACGTAAATCTTGGATAGAATTGTTATTAAGGATCACTCTGTGATTTGAGTTGACCATTGTACGCTGAATAGAGCATCGTGAGCTGAGTGATGCGTACTGTACTGGAGACCATGAGCTGGGCTGAATGCTCTGAGTTGGTCTCAGCGTGCAAATTGAACTGGACAGCAAAAGCTGATAGTTGCATGAGATCTGATCTATAAGAATGATCTGTCTGGTAGCGTGATCTGTTGGTGCGATAGCTGAGTTTTGTCTTCGTGCCTAAGCTGGAACAGTGTCGGGGTCTGAGCTGAATGAATACACTATAGATGAGACCTGATCTACGAGCGTGATCTGAGCTAAGGTGTGCGGTCTGATCTAGGTACAAGAACTGTCCTGAATACCCGAGCTGAATTGCTATGCATGCTGAGCTTAATGCGTAAGCTGAGACAGTGCAGAGGTTTGAGATGATCTGAAGGCACTGTAGAGCCGGAGAAAACTAAGTGGTATATATTTGCCCATCGACCAACACTAAGTCTTTTTACACCTCATGATACTTATCTTCTCTCGATAGTATCTCTCTGGAAACCCTAGTTAGCACTGTTCACCCGATATAATCTTCTTCCGATTTCCGGAGTTTTGCCTGCCGATTTTGAGCAAGGGTGCTACAGCTGGAAGCATCTGTTCAAGAGCTTTAACCTCTTACCAGTTTTGAGGCCGGTAGAGATCGGAATAGAGAAGTTTACGAGAAGTTCAAGTGTTCTACTTTTAGCACTTTCCAGCTGAGTTGAGCTTCGTTTGAGGTAACTGAAGTTTTTAGTGTTGATTTCGGCCCTTAGATATCTTTATTTGAGGGTTTGAGCTTAGCGGTAGAGCATGAGCTGGACTACCTTTGAGGTTTAGGCTGTGAGCTGTTTGAACGTGAATCTGTGTTGATTCCCGTAGATGTTTTGCAGATTCGTAGCTCTCTCGAGTTTTTGACCTTAGTTGGTGGCCCCGAGCTGTTGGCCGAGAGCTAGGGTTTGGACAGCAAGCTTGTTGTTTCAACCGTGAGCTTGGATTGAGGCTCTGTGGTAAGATTTGAGAAAAGATACGAATTTGAGCTTGTATTTACAACTTTGAGTGAGAATGAGAGCATATTTTGTTTGAGTTGTTTACGTGCTATGTTTCCGTAACTGATTTGCATGTGATGAGAAGTATGTTGTTGTCTTTGAGGCTGTGAGCGGAGTCGCCCAGCCTAGGTATCATATGGTAGAGCCTGAGTTGTGCTGTTTTGTACCCGCGTTTGATTTATACAGCTGTTTTGATTATGTTGTTTATGATATATTGCATATTGTTCATGTTTCTATTGACATTGCATACAAGCATTCATATTGAGCCAGAATTCCTTGAGACAGAATGCATCCCGGAGTCTGGGATTGGCCGACGGAGTCTGTCATGCCCGAGAATCCAACGCTTTCACAGAGTTGTGATTGCCAGCAGAGGTTTCTAAGTTTGGATTCCGATGATTCACTGAGATTTGATAGCCGGTGGAGGTTGCTGTGCTTTGGGATTTGATTTGCCGTTGGAGGTCGCTGTGCTTTGATTTCCTATTTTTCTTGACAGCCCTCATGCATGACACACATGATATGTTGCATGTGTATCTGATAGCTGTTGTATGTTGCTCTTCGTACTGAGGTTTGACCTTGTTTGTTTCCTTTGGGGCTGCTTTGGTAGTGTGTTTGACCATTGCAGGAGTTTCAGGTAGATCAGCTGGACCAAGAGATGCGTCGGCTGGTGAAGCACCTTAGACGAGTTTGATTTCCCAGTTATATATATTTTATATTTAGTCCTTACCAGGGGATGCCCTGTCTATCTGTATTGTTTATTCTTAACTGTGGATTGAATATATGTATACTGTTGTGATTATTGAGATTTTCTGGATTGACTTTTTAGTTAAAGTCTATATTTTGAGATTAAATACTTTGAAGAATTATCTTTTAGTTCAGGCCGAAAAGAAAAATTTTATCACTTTTAAGCTTCCGCATTTTTGTGTGCTTTTTGACGTATTAAGAGCACCGGGCCTGACAACTGCTTCAGCCCAAAAACGTTTATAAATTCCTGAATCAACAATCATAGTTGTAGCAGCTTCTTTTAAAGTTCTATTTCTACGCTCAGCTAACCCGTTCTGCTGAGGTGTTCTAGCTGCTAAAAGCTCGTGCTTGTTTCCAATGTCATCCAGATAAGAGGATAGTCTATAATTTAAAAATTCAGTTCCTCTATCACTTCTGATCCGGTTGACACTGCAGGATTTGTCATTTTGCAAATGTTTTAAAAGTTTTATCAGTTGTTCGGAAGTTTGATCTTTTGATCCTAAAAACACCACCCAAGTATATTTTGAAAAATCTTCAACAACTACGATTTCATTTCCCCTAAGCTGGTCATGGGTATAGGACAAAATAGATCCATATGTAAAAGTTTCAGAATTCGGGAAGTTTTGTTACCGCCTCTCGTTTTTAAAGTAGATTTAATATGCTTCCCCAGCTGACATGCAGAAAAAATCTTATATTTTGAAAATTTTATTTTGGGCAAACCAGTAAATAACTCACGCGCACTCAGATTTTAAATTGTTTTGAAATTCAGATGAATAATCAGCTGCCCCCATAGACAGTTCTTGGAAGAGTCGGCTACTAGGCAGGTTTGCTCAGAATGCGGCTGATCTGACAAGTCAACTTTGTAGGTATTCCCCAATCTGTATCGTACTAACACGATCAGACCTTCCGGATTCTGAACTGTGCAAGTATGCTTTTGAAAATTTATATAGTAATTATTATCACACAACTGACTGATACTAATTAAATTATAACATAGATTTTAACTAGAAGAATAATGTTGACAGTGAAGTTACCATGGGTAAGCTTACTCTTACCCACAATGTTATCATTTAAATTGTCACCAAAGGTGATCTTAGGTCCACTGGACGTCTTCAAATCTGATAGCAGCTTTGGGTTACCAGTCATGTGCCTCGCACATCATCTGTCCAGATACCATGTTGATTGCTTCAGTCCTGAGATCTGTTGTACCTGCAATTAGAAAATAAACTTTTGGTACCCAATTTTACTTGGGTCCAGATTGGATTAACCCTTTTGGGACCCATACTTGAATTAATTTGACTGTTCTTCCAACGTATATGTCCAGTAGGATGCGTGCAAATTAGGGCACGATCTTTTGAATCTTGGTTTTAAATTCTGACCATTTAGACCACGTATGAGCTGAACATTTCTAATTTGCTTTCTCACCTTCTTTGAACTTGCCTAAGATGGTTCAGATCAGGCGACTGCGAACCAGATCTTACTCTGTCCTTTTACAGCCTATTCTTAAGCCAGCTCGGCTTAGAGTTCTCAGGTTGAGCATAGCCAATACCTTGCCTACCATTCTGGTTCATATTATACGCGTTCTGGTCATCATACTTGACCAATTCAATTGTATCATGTATCACACTGGCATTGAAAAAACTCATCTTTTTGAGCTTGTCATTAACAAGATCTGATTGAATACAGATATCACCAGAGCTGCTTTCTTCCGTGCTGAATCCTAAACCAGTTTTCTCATTAAATGGCTTCAGGACATCGTGCAGCTTCCCTAGTGAAATAGAGGATTTTGTCCAAGAACTCATCACTTGATTTAATCTATAATTTTCAGATGTGATCTCATTAGAATTGGTTCACAAAGACTCATTCTCCATATTTAGCTTACTTAACTCAGTCTTTAGACTATCTGAGTCATCAAGCTGTGAACGCCTTGGATCATCTGACTTGTCTTTCGGACACTTGTTTTCAGCTTTAACATCTTCGAATGTCTGAGATAGCTGTTTGTACTCATGGACCATCCCATTTAGTGCTAATACTAAGTCCTCACGCATAAATTCAATATTATAAAAATTGAATACCTAATCTTGTAATCTGCCATCAGACAATGAACTTCTTCTTCCTCGCTATCATTCGATGAGGATGTCCCTTAGCTGGACTCTTCGAATCTGTGTCAGCCCATGAACTCTTGTTGTTCAGCGAAAATTACTTTCTCACTCGTGTTCTTCCTAGACAATTTCTTGTTCTTTCTATATTTATTGCTGTGATCCGGTTGCCTGTTTGTGTCCTGCTTGGGTCTCTTGCATCCGCAGCATAGTGACCATATCTGCCACATTGATAACATTTGAAGTCAAAAGAAGTGGTAGGATTATTTTTGATAGAACCAAAAGAGTTGGGTTTATAATTGTTTTTCCGCATGAATTTCCAAAACTGCTTTACGAAAAGGGACATAATATCATTTCTGAGCTACTCAGTTGTTTTGATTTGAGAGCTATATTCTGAAACGATTGCTGCTAGAGCTTGTGTAGGCTATGATGTAGACGGTTTTGATTCAGCTCTTCTCTCCAGCTTGAACTCATAAGCCTTTAGATTTGTGAATAGGTCATGGAGCTGCATTTTTTGAGGTCCTTTGAATCTCTCATTGCCATCGTCTTCACATACCTTTCTTTGGGAAGTGCTCTCATGACCTTCAGGGCGAGCTCCCAGTTGTTGTACTCTTTCCGAGTCTGGTTAGCTCTATCACCACTGAGCTGAATCTCTCATAGAACTCAATCATGGTTTCTCTAGGCCTCATGTTTATAGATTCAAATTTCTGCAGGGCTACATGAGCTTGTTCTCCTTGGTTAGTTCATTGCCCTTGCAAATTTGAATCAGCTTCTCCCAGATTTCTTTGGCAGTGATGCTGGTCTAGATCTTGCTGAACATATTATTGTACAGTGTCTTGTATAGAATATCCTTTGCCATGTTGTATAGGTTTTCCTTCTTTTTATCTTCAGTCGTACATTCCAATCTGGCTTTCTCAACCCATTGTGTTGCATCGGCAGAGAAGGCTACAACTTTATTAGGCTTCTTATCTTTATCGGGCCATTGGTGATGACGAACCACAAATCGTCATCTTGAGCTGTCAGATGAGCTTGCATCCTTATCTTTCAAACATCTTATTCCTCCTTAGTAAAAATAGGAATTTTGTTGTGAGAAATAGACATATTTAATAATATTTAATGACACAACTGTTCAAACATTGAGATACCCGCTCTGATAACACTTAGATATTTCAACTAACAGCTCAGGAGTTCAGAGGGGGAGGGGTTGGGGGTGGGGAGGGGGGATGAATGAACTCCTTCACAATTTTTCACGAAAATCCTTTTAAAACAATTTTTTTACAAGCCTTGGGCTTAACTCGTAGCTGGTTACCAACTCTGGGGATCTCAGCATGATCTGTTCTCTCGAGTAATAAAAATATGTGCGGAAAAGAATCAGCTCAGAGAATATTCAGAACGGAGCTTCTTACAGAGAACAGTTTGCAGTAGACTATGGGCACGAATAGCTTAGAGCAAAGTCAGAGCAGAAATAGCTTAGAGCTAAGACAGAGCAGAAACAGCTTAGAGCGAAGACTGCGCAGAGCGGAAACAACTTAGAGAACAGCATAGAGCTCAAGAACAACTTTCTGTTTAGAGCATATAAAATTTCAAATCAGAATTTGAAGAGCTGAGTCTCAGGTCAGTATTGATACTATCAGTTTACAGAACAGCTCATAAGAACGCTTGTGAGGTCGGGATGGTTAACAATTAAGTTGGATAATTGATCGGGTGTGAGCTGGTCTGTGCGTGGATCAGCTCTGGGTTAGTTTTCGTAGAACGGTCCGAGCTGGATGGTTGGATGTTTATAGATGGTTGTCGCAAGCTATTTCGGGTACTCTAAGATGGATATTCTGAGCTGGTAACGGAGCGACGTCGTTTTGGGAGAAACCAGCTTAGATGGGCGTAATCTGTTCTATAGCTGTGAGCCGTAGCGTGCGTTTCGATCTTTTTTGGGATAGCAGACCCGGTTTTTGATATGTTCTAGTAGCGCAAACTGGATGACATATACCAACTGAGAGAGACGACAATGTGCTGGTTTATGCCTGAGCTGGTATCAGTTTTGACCCCGAGCTGTCGGTGGCTACTGTTCACCAGATCACGGGGGACTTAAGTTATATATATAGAGGATGTTGACCGTGCGCACGCCATTCTTTCCAACACTTGGAATATTTCTCTCTCGTAAACTTTCCCTCTACTGTAGCGAAACCCATACTGTTCACCGAACCTTATCTGCTCCGATTCCCGACGACAGACGATGCATCTTTGAGCAAGGTTGGCAGCGTTGAATTCCCTTTCCAAGAAGCTTCTTCCTATACCTCTTTCAAAGGCTTTGTGGACTATAAGAGTGAACGCGGAGGAGATACAGTGTGCTGTTGGTTGGTATTCCGGCCGATTGGGTCTTCCGTTCAGGTAGTGCTTTCGAGTAAGTGTTAGATCCTCCCTTACGCTTCGTTTAGAACTAGCTATCGCGTTTATGGGGTAAGATAGAACTGGGTTGAGCTGGTGGCTTCTAGTTTGGTATTTCTATGCTTACTGTCCTTGAGCTGATTATTGTGTTTGGCTAAGCAAGTTTCAGATCTGAGTTGTTTGGGACTCTTGTTGTGGTAATTGTAGCACAGAAGCGAAGGTACGGATGTGAGCTTGTATTGTAGCTTGTGATAAGCATGGATGTATTTGTACTTTTGCTAGTATGTTGTGCAGTGTGTATCCTATCGTATTGTTGTTTCTTGCTACTGTTTTGTGCTGGTTATTGCAAGATGTGGTAGTTTGCATACACGCGCTGTCAAATTGCTGTTTTGTCAGGCCTCGTGCTCACAACAGAGTAAAATTACACAAACACAAGCGGAAGCTACTAAAAAGCGGGTAAAATTTTTGCTTTTGGCCTGACGGTTTAAAACAATATAATTTAAAATACGACAATACTCAAAATAGATATCCCAGTTTAACAAAACCACCACAACAGACGGTAGAGCATAAACATGTATCAAATACCTGATAACAACCACAACTGAGTATCACAAGATACAACAAAAGCACAGGGTATCCCCTGGCTAACAATACTGATACATAATATATGTTATACGCTACTGGGATACTCTAACCACCTCCTGAGGCACCTCTAACTGGGTCAGCACCACGACCAGCTGAATAACCTGGGAAACCTGAACAACAACAGGCAAACAAACAAACCAAGCCCCAGAGGGACATGGGGTCAAACCCCAGTACGGAGAGCAACTGAAACAGCTAAAGAAAATCATAAGATAAAATGCAGATGCTATGCATGAGACACCGGATAACAGCTGAAGGCTTCAACCGAAAATGGAGCCAAGGAACTCAAACATAGCTCCAGAGAATCTGTAACAAACGGTGGCCACAGGGTGTGTTCAAAGTGTGGTAATGAGCCACTCGCCTTGACACCACACCCGAATACCAGATGCATCAAACAAATCAACCTGCCGTTGCACAACTCATGAACTGTGGTAGTTAACCACTCGGCGCATGAGGTCTAACAATCCCAGCAGGGAGATGAGAGTGCGGTATCACCGCTCGCCCTCGCATCCTGATAAGAACAACAGCACAATACAACAAAATACGAGACAACAACACAATGCATAATACGGCTGAGATCTGAAATGCAAGTGATAAAATGCGTGTATGCACATAACAGCAGGCAGTAAACACTGGCAGCAATACACGAAACAACAATTAGCCATCACTGCATTTATCCATGCCAAACCTCACACTGTTCCCTTTCCAAGAAGCTTCTTCCTATACCTCTTTCAAAGGCTTTGTGGACTATAAGAGTGAACGCGGAGGAGATACAGTGTGCTGTTGGTTGGTATTCCGGCCGATTGGGTCTTCCGTTCAGGTAGTGCTTTCGAGTAAGTGTTAGATCCTCCCTTACGCTTCGTTTAGAACTAGCTATCGCGTTTATGGGGTAAGATAGAACTGGGTTGAGCTGGTGGCTTCTAGTTTGGTATTTCTATGCTTACTGTCCTTGAGCTGATTATTGTGTTTGGCTAAGCAAGTTTCAGATCTGAGTTGTTTGGGACTCTTGTTGTGGTAATTGTAGCACAGAAGCGAAGGTACGGATGTGAGCTTGTATTGTAGCTTGTGATAAGCATGGATGTATTTGTACTTTTGCTAGTATGTTGTGCAGTGTGTATCCTATCGTATTGTTGTTTCTTGCTACTGTTTTGTGCTGGTTATTGCAAGATGTGGTAGTTTGCATACACGCATTGTTTCCTGTTGAGCTCATATCTTGTTAGCCGTCTGCTGTTGTGCTAACCCGTGGCACTAGGATGCTTTTTGTTGAGGACGATCGGCAATACCGTGATCCTCATCTCCCTTCTGATTTAGTTATTAACCACTATGAGACGAGTGGATAGCTACCATGCTATCATGAGCTTTGGCAACAGCATGTTGAGTAATTGGGTTTATGATCTGGTACAGTGTGTTGAGACGAGTGGATAGCTACCACGCTCTCACATACCTCGTGGCCACTTCATTCATTTCGATCTATGCTCGCTGCTGAGCTGTCTTGAACCTTCATTGGATTTTGGTTTAGATTGTAGCCTTCTGCCCTTGAAATTTCTGTCCTCATGCATAGCACATTCATCTATATTTGTTGCTGTCAAATTGCTGTTTTGTCAGGCCTCGTGCTCACAACAGAGTAAAATTACACAAACACAAGCGGAAGCTACTAAAAAGCGGGTAAAATTTTTGCTTTTGGCCTGACGGTTTAAAACAATATAATTTAAAATACGACAATACTCAAAATAGATATCCCAGTTTAACAAAACCACCACAACAGACGGTAGAGCATAAACATGTATCAAATACATAGCAACAACCACAACTGAGTATCACAAGATACAACAAAGGCACATGGCATCCCCTGGCTAACAATACTGATACATAAATATATGCTATACGCTATTGGGATAGTCTAACCACCTCCTGGGGCACCTCTAGCTGGGTCAGCACCACGACCA
>KQ992197.1:56240-79843 GCA_001598015.1 Dorcoceras hygrometricum
CCCCTCTCTTATGCTCAAACGAAAATCTCGCAAGAGGAGATTAGTTTTATCCAGGGATTCTGATGATGAATCAGTGGGAACAGAGGGGATTATTAAAAAGTCTAATGCTGCTGTTGTTATAAGTACTGTTGATGCTGACATAGCGAAGGTATTAGAGGAAACTTTGGCGTTGGGGGTGACTGCGACAGAACGGGAAAGTCAGGGTTTTGATGAAGCACTGTTTGAGGAAGATTTTGCTAGATGGTTGGATGACTTTGTTGCAAGGCACAATGAGCCAGAATTGGTTAGCACAAATAATGAGGCACAAGCTGAGGGGAGCATTAACTCTGTGGTTGACAAGGAGGTGAACATGCCCTTTGATGATCTTCTAATACAAGTCTCCGATGACTTTTTGCTACCAATTACTGCTGTGGAGCTTTCTAAGATACGGCTTGGTGAATTCCTCAATTTTGGTGACCTGTATTCTGCCAGGTCTCCGCGAATTTCCTCACTTGATAAAGGAAAAGGAATTCTGGTGGAGGATGAACAAGTTAGAGTGAATCCAACAAGGGAAATTGTGGAGCTGATTTGTACAGATGTGGCCTTTCTAGTTAGTCTCCGTGACCAGATTATGGTGGATGTAGAAAACTTCTTTCACTCATTCTCAATCAACAAATTGACCAATTTTGATGCCCTGCTGCGAATTTCCTCGCTTGATAAAGGAAAAGGAATTCTGGTGGAGGATGAACAAGTTAGAGTGAATCCAACAAGGGAAATTGTGGAGCTGATTTGTACAGATGTGGCCTTTCTAGTTAGTCTCCGTGACCAGATTATGGTGGATGTAGAAAACTTCTTTCACTCATTCTCAATCAACAAATTGACCAATTTTGATGCCCTGCTGGAACTGAAAGAAAAAGAAAAATTTATGTTGGAATGGGCTGCGACGGATTCATTGGAGATGGCTGTTAAGCAAAAGATGTACATCTTAGCTAAATACAAAGCACAGCTGCTCAGGATGATTATGGAGTCTCATAGACAATTTTGCATCCCTGGCCAACATTGGACTGCCACAGCCTCCGAAATCTTTGATCTTCTATCCGATGCTCACACAAAATCCTTGGAAGACTTACTGGCTCAGCAGCGTGAGCTTGGATTATCAATGGATCAACCTTGCCCTTCCTCAATCATTGATTCCTCTGCTGATAGTGGTGCTACTCTTGCACGATGTTATTCTATCGCCACTTATACTTGTTGGGTAAGACCCGTGATTTTGATAAATGGAGCTTGGACGCCTATTCAGGGTCCTGATTTTTGGAGCGGTAGGTGTCACTTGTCATTATTTTTGAACAAAAAGACAGTGCCAGCACCTGCCTTTCAAGAGTTTTTTGTTCCGAATGCCTCTTTTATTGAGCCTATACAATATTGGACAACAGTCCCGTGGTTGATGAGGATCTGGCATTGGACTAAGGTTTGTGAAGAAATTGTTCAATTCAATATGGTTGGTGGTCTGCGCCCAGTAAGGAAGGATATATGCCAGGATATTACAGTTTTTAACTTAGGAGTGGAGCGTATCCCCGCTGATTTTCTCCACGTATTTGCACAAGGTTTGGCCAGT
The DNA here is from genome assembly GCA_001598015.1 of Dorcoceras hygrometricum. NCBI lineage: Eukaryota > Viridiplantae > Streptophyta > Magnoliopsida > Lamiales > Gesneriaceae > Dorcoceras > Dorcoceras hygrometricum. The sequence continues at coordinate 57,835 of KQ992197.1, forward strand.
CACAATTTTGTTGATTCAGTTGTTCAGAAGGATTTGGGAGATACAGAGGAAGTTGTTTTGACGGGTGTTGAGGAAGTAGACTTGGTTTCTTCCGATGTGTCTACAGTGTATCGTTCCCCTTCTCCACCTTCACCAGGGGTCGATTCTCTTGAGCATGATCTGCGTTTTGCACTTGGCCCTGCAATTTTCTCTCGTGTTGAGCAGGAGGAGCGCTTATATTTTGTTCAAAGCCCAGATTCTCCTCCAGCAGTCTCTCCACATCATGCATCCAGTTCCTCCTCTACCGATGTTTCCTTGCATTTTGACTCTACGGATGTACCTGTGCATGCTCAAGCTGCAACTCATGCCCCTGGCTGTTGAAGTGGGTGTTCGTGGGGATATTCTCAAAGTGCAAAGCCTGCTTCGCCAGTCTTTTGAGACTGCGTGTCGAGTTCTTGAGCGACAAAGTAATACTCACGCAGCGCAATTCAATGATCTCAAAAAGGGGTTGATGGCACCCGTTGGCACCATTTTTGGGGACTTATTTGACATCAAGAAGAAGCAACGGGAGCAGGATGCCAGGCTAATTGCAATGGATGAACAGATTGCTGCTATCAGGAACGAACATTTAGATTTTCAATCAAAGATAGCAGCAGACATACTGAGCCTTTCCACCCAAGTTGGTGACATCGCCGATTTCCTAAGAAGTGGTGCTGCCAAAAATGGGGAAATGGGAAGTAGCAGCCGACCAACTACTGTGAGAGCGCAAACTCAAACGCTGCCACCCACGACGGGAACTTGCGAAGAAAGAGTTGCACAGGCGAGGAGGCACATCATAGAGACTGAACAAGTGATAAGTATAGAAGAGGCTGCTGCAAGAGTCATTGAAGGCGACAGAAGGGAATATGAGAGGTTGGAAAGAGAGAGGAGAGAACGTAGGCAAAGAAGGAGTGGAACTTACAAAAGAAGAAGATGATATTGATTAGAATCTCCTGTACTTTGTTGAGTAAATGATATTTGCTTTTAGCAGGCGTTGTGCAATTTATCTTTGCTTATATTTTCCTATCGGCTGCTAAGTTTTGTCATCACCAAAAATGGGGAAATTGTTAGGATAAAATTTAGAGTTTTGGTGATAACAAAGAAAAGAAAAGATTTGGAATTAAATGATAATATTCGAATAATCTTCTCACGATGATCAGCATTGCTGACAACAGTGATTGGCTCAAGCTACAGTTATAGTTTCGAGTTGATCAAAATCAGATCTTGGAACAGTGGAGTGATTGATTTGGCTATTCGGGTTATGATGAAGTATTGAGAATAGAGATATCTGTCAACAGCTCTTGTCTACTATATCGTAATGGTATATGCAAACAGCAACGGGAACAGTGAGTTGATCTACAAACAGAATGGGCCGTATGCATTGATTAGCTTACTCAATAGATCTTGAAATAGTACTATTTCATCGCTATTGACACCAGATCTCGCTATAGTGTTACTTTTGGAAACAGTGCAAGTAACGTGTTCTATCAACAGTTTTCGCAAACAGTGAGTTCAACTCGACGTCGTTTGCTTCGACAGATTTGATGACATCAGCCGCAGGAGAACACAGACATCATGACGTCATCATCATATTCAGCTTCAACGTTCTCAACAGACATGATGACGTCAGCAATGCTAAATCTTGTAAACGGAAAGATATGATGACGTCACCAGTACTGATATTTGCAAATGGATGTATCTTGTTTACCGCGACAAAATCTCTCAACAGTAAGGAACTGTTCATTCATCTTCTTCAAGGAGAGATCTGTCGATAGAAAAGATTTCAGGCGCAAGCATAAAGTGATTCGAATTCGATCGTATACTCAATTGGAAAAGATCGATGACCAAAACAAGAATCACTCATACTGCCTGAAATTAAGGAGACGAGATTAGTACTATATTTGGAAAAATAGTACACATTAGCAGAGGCGATTTGAACGGGAATGCACACATATGGAAATGATACTCGCATCCCTGACGAAACGCAATTTACCATATAATGGAGCAGGATTGACGGCGTTCTACTGTCAGGAATTCAAAAAGGATTTGTTGCCTTATCTGGATTCATCGACCGTTGAACGAAGATTATAAATAGCAGACTTTTTGCATTGAAGACCACGCTTGCCAACTGCTATTACTAAAACGCTGTCAAAATACTCCCAGAGCTTACTCTTCGTTGAAAGCATTCAAGCTCAAGCACTCGAAGAATCTTCATTTTTGATATTCACTGTTATACCTTCGAGTGTCACTCTCTGGTTCACATTATTGAATCAAGTTTCCTTGTTTTATAAACCAGAGATTTTACAGTACTCACAAAGTGTATTCATTGTTGTATTTGATTGAGTCTGTAACAAACGGGCTTCTCAAAAAGCCGTTTGAAAACACTAAAGTGTTGTAACCAGTAGCTGTGTCTGCTTGGATAATTGGTGTGAGATACTAGGAGTTCTCGTAGCTACGGGTTACGGGATCGGGTGTTTGTAGAAAGGCTACTCTCATCAAAGTCTTCTAGTGAAACCTTCCTAGGAGGAAGAAGGGAAGACGTAGGACATTGAAGTCCGAACTTCCAGAAACAAATTCTGATCTCTATCTTTTACATTACGCACGATTACATTACTTGTGTTTATTTACTGTTCACAAACCAATCGGCCTTTTTCCGCACTAATATTGTTGGCTGAAAAGTTTGCTCATAACTGAGATACTCTTAAGTTTGATAACTCGGACTTAAGTGAAGCAAGAAGCTCGCAAAACATTTTAAAAGAATTTTCGAAAATCGAAGGAGTTCATTCAACCCCCCCCCTTCTGAACTCCTATTTACTTAGTGATCCTATTTCTGGGACCATCATACTTGCTGAGCCCTTAGGCTCACTAGCTTTTAAAATGGTGCAGGTGCGATAACTGATTGAAGAACAACAGGTGAAAGTTGAACCAGCGGCTGGGTGGTTGTGTTTATCAAGGGGCCAACGTAATCCGTGTCTAGGATAATGTTGTTTTATCTTTTGTAGGATCTGTATTAGATCAATTGCAACAATTGTATGTTCGTATAGAATGACAAACCTTGTAACCGCAATTGCAATATATATATAAGACTTGTTTTCCGCAAAAATGTTTCCAGCAGTTGGTGCCGTAATTAGTATTGTGTCTGCGTCTGGTTTGTGTTTCGAGTTTTCTTTCAAGTTATAGGAGATACAGCCTATAGCAAATTATCTTTTAGCCCTTCTTTTATTAGAAAATTTTTATTCATCCCAAACTCGTGACCCCGTGGGTTCGGGCGTCACAGAATTTGTTTTAATATAGAACTTGTTTTCTCTTGATGAACTGTCATGGAATGCGCAAGTTCCATGCGGATGCCAAGATTCTATTTTCGTTGTGCTGTAAGTTCACCTGGAGCGAGGCTCGGTGACAAGCACATGGGACGAAATAGGAGAAAGAAAATCTGAGCTTTTATTTGTCACATTTTCCTTCTGGTTATTCATTTGTGAGTGACTCAGTAGCACATGTTTATTTGAAACAATTTTTCGTATGCTCTGATAGTTTTCAAACTTTCTGTTATGCGGAATTTCAGCTTATGCTTAGTTGTTTTTAAAATGACTTGAGCTTATGTTATAAAAGACAGGGAGAGTGACATCTTTGTCTTTATTAATTTGAGCTATCTGTTTATGCATCAGTTTCAGTTTTGTTTCAATCGTCTTTTTCAAGATTATAGCATACTGTTGCATACGGTTCTTCCCAAAATGCTTTTCGATTTCAAAATCAAAAATCCTGCTGTCACGTTGTTTTTGTTGTGACAGTGTAGGGAGAGCTTTGATTTAAAATTCGGGAAGACCAGCTTTCGATCTCTTTTTGATTCCCACAAAAAGAGAGAGAATTGTTAGATCATGCATTTGTTATTTAAAGTTTTGTGTAAATCAAAAAGGGAGAGATTGATGGATCTGTGTCAACAGTTCCAGATTGAATTTTGAATTACACAAAACTTATTACTGTGTTTCTAACAAATCTATGAAATGTGCAGATATCAACAGGAAAAAGTATATTGCACAAAGAAGATGAACAGGAGAAGTCTGTCCAGTCGTGAGGAGAGAAGATAAAGTCCACAGCTGGTTTGATTCATCACTTAGACGGCAGCTGGATTAGCAATGGAGACGTCCAAAGTTGAGTCAGTTGTTCGTAATCAGGCGGAGGCCAATTTAGACCAGCAGCTGTGATATTCGCTAAAGGCTGGAGAAAGGTTCAAAGAAGAAGATGAACAGTAGAAGTCTGGATCCAGTTGTGAAGAGAAATCTGGAATCAGCAACGATGATGTCAGCATGTCTACTGGAGAAAGCTGTGATCAGCGATGATGACGTCAGCAGTGATGTCATCACAATCAGCAGTTGTTAAGAAGCGCAAGAGTTGGATCAACGATGATGACATCAGCAGTGACGTCATCACAATCAGCACTGAGCTACAGTACAACCAGTCGATGGTACTTGAAGTTGGCGATTGCAAAACGATGTCGTTTGGATAAATGGATACGATAGCGTTTTGCCTTCGCGCTAAGATTCTGCAGATGCTCTTTGCGATGGTAATAAACAGTAGGTAGCTACAGTACATCCAGATGCAAGCAACAGTACATTCAGACGTGAGCTACAGTGAACCAGCTGTTGATATGCATCCAGTCGAAAGATGATGTACCAGTCGCAAGCTCTTGTGTATCCAGTCGCAAGCTACAGTGCTTCGCATTTCCAGTCGACAATAATCCAGACGCATTAGTTGAAGTTTCAACTAGCAGCGAAGCAGTTGATGAATTTTATTATGAAGATTTGCGAAAGCTGGATGTCAACTGCTGAGCCTATTTCAAATGTTGAAGACGACAAAAAGCTTGCGAATAAAGGACACAAAGGACAACCACTGTCGGTACTTTAAAGAACACATTTGAACGGGAAGAATTAGTGTCCAACGGGAACTCATTTGAACAGAGGCTATTTAATGGAGAAGATTGGAAGGAAGAAGTTGATGACTGAGTGGTTGTTGTTGCACAGAAAATATTAAATCAAAACGAGACAACAATCAAAGGGAAAATGAACCTGAAGCGAAGCTGTTAACTATCATTCGTAGAGAAGCTTATTGCAGTTGACAGCTGAGCTAGAATCAGCTTTTGTAGAAGCAACTTCCCTAGTGTGTGAGAAATAAAGAAACAGAGGGTTGAGCGATTTATTGTAAAATCTCACACACATAGAGATTCATTCACATTCATTGTATAGTGAATGAATCTCAAACTCAATTCAATCAGTTCCCGTCCAAGCACGATCAAAGGGAAAATGAACCTGAAGCGAAGCTGTTAACTATCATTCGTAGAGAAGCTTATTGCAGTTGACAGCTGAGCTAGAATCAGCTTTTGTAGAAGCAACTTCCCTAGTGTGTGAGAAATAAAGAAACAGAGGGTTGAGCGATTTATTGTAAAATCTCACACACATAGAGATTCATTCACATTCATTGTATAGTGAATGAATCTCAAACTCAATTCAATCAGTTCCCGTCCAAGCACGATGACGTTAAACTCTATGTATATAGTCTTTGAACAGAGACGTTAAACAAGTTCTGAGTGAACAGCCGAGGGCTGGTAGAGTCTAGGAGTTCTCGCAGCTGCTGGTTGCGGGATCGGGACTGTACACGATGTATAGATCAAATCTTCTAGTGGAACCTTCCGAGGAGGAATAAGGGGAGACGTAGGATATTTATATCCGAACTTCCATAAACAAATCGATTGAGTATTGTATTATGTTATTCATTCAGCACTTGCATATTTATTTAGCACGCATAACAAATCTGTTTGCGCAAAGTTGTTTTAAAATATTAGGATTTAGTTCTGGTGTTTTTCGTATGATTTTAATTCATACCAGATCTGTCTCCGGTGCTCTGTTTTTAGTGTTCAAGAACCAGAGGTATTGCACCTCATCTCCTTTAAGAGCAGCGCAAAATTTTCTTTAATATTTCAAAGCAGCACTGCTAAGTCTTTAATCGGTCCTAACAACATCCCAGAAAACTCAGGAAGAAACTGGATTAACTCTTCTGAATCAAAACCTCAAAGAAAGCATCTCAAACTCCACTATGTTTGAAGAACTTTTTAAAGAAAACGTTTCTCCAACCTTAAACTCATACAAACACGCAAACAGAAACAATATATGCTTACAAAAGTGCAGCAAGAAATAAAGTTTACTTGCCTTAACAACGACGATGATTACAGAGAGTTATCTGGTTCGAATCAACACACAAACATGATCAGTTCCTTCCAACCTTAAACTCATACAAACACGCAAACAGAAACAATATATGCTTACAAAAGTGCAGCAAGAAATAAAGTTTACTTGCCTTAACAACGACGATGATTACAGAGAGTTATCTGGTTCGAATCAACACACAAACATGATCAGTTCCTTTGAAAAGCTTAAAATTCTGGCCGGTTTCTTGTTTACGAGAGCCGTTTCAAAAGTTTTCCTCTATGTGAAGTTTTTTTGAATGGGATGCACGATGCATTTGCTAGTATTTATATGAAAATTCTAATGCTACAATGAGTGAAAACACGTTTCTAATAAAGTGCTACTCTTCTTAAAAAGTGCTACTTTGTTTTTTAAAAAATAAATAAAATATAAACCGAATGATTTGATTTAAAGATGGAACGAACCAGGCTTGCTTGGATCGGCCAGACAGCTCTTACAATCGTGCCTCTAAAGTGAAATAGGATCAGATCAGATGAAAGCTGATTAACAATAGAATTGCAATAGATCCCTCAAAATTTAAACTTTATATTTGTGGATTTATAGATTTCTGGACGTTACAACTGTACTGGACTGGTTCATGCTACATCAGTATGAGCCCAGCTCAAACCGCTCGTGATGGTCAACCCAGCTCTCAAGGGTCAACCCAGCTCTCAAGGGTCAACTCCGCTTGCGACGCTAATGTAACTCCCAAAGCTGCATCCAACTTACATCTTCTTCCCATACTGCTATCAGCTCAGAGCGCTGTACTGGACTTGTTCACGCTACAACATCCCAGCTCAGTTCCCAGCACGGCTAATCATAGAACAGGACTCACCTGTCAGCTAGCACCCAATCTGATCCAGCTCTCATGTTACACAGCAAGCTTCTAATCTGAATCTCTCCAACTATAAAAGAAGCGCACTCCGAACTGTTACAATCCTCCAGCAAGCACACACCAACTTGCACTCCAAAGATCACAAAGTCCACTCAAACAACTCGCACCCGTGCTATTTTAAACTGCAACTCAAAGTATTTTCTTCTATCATCTTAGCACGAACCATAGGATCAGCTTGCGTCCAAGCTGATCCACCTCCGCCAATACTCTCTAAGTTGACTAATATCGATTATTTAACCACTAATCAGGACTAATTATCCCGTTAATCATCTCGGCTAATTGCAGTCCTCACACGATCTTTCAGTACAGTTAATGTTATTGTGATGCCTGTATTGCCTGCTTTTGTTATTATTGATTTACTTGTTGCGCCTTTAGGCTCACTAGTTTTCTTGAGTGCATGTGATGAGAATTAAGCGACGCTGGATGGTACAAGCTGGATCGATCGGGGGTGTTTATCGTGGACATTCGTTTCCATGCTGTTCCAGTTTACAGTATTTTTGTTGCATAGAAGTTAAGATACAGCTTTGGAAAATTTCAGATTACTTCTTCATTTTATTCAATGTAATATGAGTGTATTCGTATCTTGGATTATATATATAAAGTTCAGCAGTTGAGTAATACTTCAATAAGTTATACAGTTTGTCCTCATATATTCCGTCTGAAATTTTAATGAATTTGCCAAGAACAAGTTATCATCTTTCAATTTGCACCTTCCCAATTATTTATAAATTTTTGGATCGGGGCTTTACAGAAAAGGACACAACAATGAGAACAAAATATGTTAAAGTTAATATTGTGTAAGTACCATTGTCCTGATTTTACACAAACGGTTGGCTAGTTCAAGACATCACGTCACTACATAACTAGTAAATCCGATGGTATGTTACTAAAAAAGGTTCAAGGTCAAAATCTACCTATCCTAATGCAATGATAATTCGCAAAGAAATTTCAAACGAGTCAGAACACGTGAATTGATTTCATTCATATGGGGATTGTTGGAAAATGTGAATGAAAGCTGTTAGATCACAAGCGAAATGGTTTCGAGCAGACAGATCGCAAGCTGTGTGCAAGCAGACAGGTCTCAAGCTGAGTTGACCGCTGCGAGCTGCGTTGACCACGCAAGCTGAGTTGACCATCGAAAGCTGAGTTGACCTCATAAGATGTGCTGAGGGGAGGGTCCGCATGCTGATATGCTCCATGTTGTTTCCAAATACGCGATCTGGTCCAAAGACCAGAGCTGATCTGGGCAAGCGAACCTATCTGTGTACTCTAAATCGGACCAAACAGATTTTTCTGGAACAATACAACTGCTCATGCCTGAAACGCTTCGAGCTGTTCGGAACACTGCAACCATTTGGGATGGCGCACGATTGCTCCGAAGGAGTGTAATTGTTTGAAATAGTGAAACTGTTCGGAGCAGTGCAACGGTTCGGAATGGTGTTTCTTGAAAGCATGCGTCTATTCAAAGCAACCGACCAACACTGTCAGGACGATGCACAATACATAGATTAACCACACAATAAAAAATAGCGAAAGCATTTAAAAATTGCTAAAATTTTTCGTTTTGGCCTGACTTAGAAAACAAAATTTTAAAATGCATCGATACTCAAATACTTGTTTTACACAACAACCGAAAACAAACAATAACAATTACAAGCATCAAGTGACTCCCACATAAGTCTCAAATTAACAATAGAACTTTACATCATCGGGGCATTCCCCGACGATGACTCTACTGCCTAATATATATATACAATATATATATATATCTGGGACACTCTATCCACCTCCCGGGACACCATCAGCTAAGCCATCTCCATAACCAGCCGAGAAACCTGAAAATCCTGAACAACACACAAGCAACAAAACAATCAGCCCTGGAGGGACAGGGGTCCAACCCCAGTACGGAGAGCAACATAAAACAGCAAATAGATAGAGCAAGTTATAAATGCTATGCATGCATGAGAACAAGGAGCTCAAAGGATTCAAGAGAACTGCACATAGCTGGTCAACAGAACAGGAACGGTCATCGGATGTGTGAGAGAATGGGAGCTATCCACGCGCTCGATCACACATGATACCCAACACAAACAGATTCCGAAACTCATGTGAGAGAAATGGGAGCTGTCCATGCACTCAATCACAGGAAATACCAGTACCGGCTAGAATTGAAAGGCCATATCACATGTGAGAGAATTGGGAGTTACCCAGGCACTCAATCACACGCATCATGTCAACAAGGATTAGTGCAAAGAAGATAACAACAAATCAGAGGTTCTCACAGCAGGATGTTGACAAGGCTCGCACAGGAATGAGCAGAACGACATGACATGCGTGTATGCATAATAACAGCTTGCAAGATAACATACACAAACAGATGCCAGCAACAGCACAAGAATACAGCATACACACTGCTCAACATAACAGCACACGCTCATTTATAAACAATTCCATCTCAAAGCTGTACGTATAAGCTCACATCCGTACCTTAAATTTTGAGCTACGATTGTGGACACATCCGTACCTTAACTTCTGAGCTACAATTACCACAATCGAGGTCCCCAACACTCAGATCTGAAACCTGATAAGCCATTAACAACAACTAGCTCAGGTACGTAAAGTATAGAAACTCTAACTGGGAGCTACGAGCTCGACCAGCTCTATCCTACCCTTCTAGTGTTAGAGTAGATGCCCAACTAGCCAACTTGTGGAGTGTGGGTTTTATAGACTCTTGTATGAAACGATCTTTATATATGATATTCGCATTTGTTTATGGCGTTCTTTATTTTCATTATGATTATAATGTTAACAATTGTGTTGGATAAAGACCTAGAATGCACCATAGTGTATGTTAGATGTGATAGTGGGTATGACGGCTATCATGAAACACATCTAATAGTCACTGTGTATTCTGAACTCGTTCCTAGTCGATTGGGCCGTCAAAATGAGGATAAGGCCGCCCGAGCTTGAGACTAGCATCTGCGATGGGAAGTACCATGTTTCATTGGTAGGGAACATTGTGATGTTCTGAGCATGCAGATGGATAGTGACCTGGTGATCTATCGAACTACCCTCGTTCGGACTTTCCAAGTGGTTACCATTTGTCGAGTGGATAAGTCCAATGTCTTGGTTGTACTGATTAGTCCTCACTACTCGAAACGTCATTGAGGCTCTACATGATAGGCGCCTCACTTTGACCCGTTTGCCGACTCACTCGGGGTCATTAGGCGGCGGGATTGGGTGAGGTCCCGATGCATGTAGGATTCGATGCTTCGTTGTCGAGTATTCACCGCTCGCTCTCATGCGTGGATATCCTATGCTATCTGAGGAGATAATAGTGTATAAATCTCTGGCCAGAGTACTAGAAGTGTTTAGGTAAATGGGTTTACCTAGTTACACTCGCGATGTCACTATTCGATCTCCAAGATGTACGCATAGATATCGGATCTCTAGCGACTCTCGATTTACCAATGGTCGTTGATCTGATCGGGATATATGTGTTGAAAGGACCGTACTGTACGCTAACCACGACCAACTGGTTCTTGCAGGCACTATCAATGATACCTAGGGGATCATGACCCGATGTTGCTAGGCACTTTACCATGACACGTTGGGCAATTCCGAAATTGTGATTTCGGAGCCACAATGGTTGTGGGCCCACGGCTAGCTATATCCCTGAACCATTGAGGGTCACACAAGTACTGGATTCGTGATTCCCGCACGGAAACTGAGCTCAATGTATTGAGCATATGAAGAGGATTTTAGGGAGTGCAACTTCCTAAAAGTCAACAGGGGTCAAATTGCAATTTCCCGCTGTTGAGGGGCAAAACTGTCATTTTGGACTAGGTATCTGACAAATTGTTTTTCACGTCATAACATTCAGTTTTGAAAACTGATTCGATCGGTCCGATCTGATCGTCGATCGGAGTTATGATGAAACCGTGGTGATTTAAATGAACCGAATGTTCATATATGGACTTGGGCCTGACCCAAGTCCAATGGGCCGGTTCAAGCCCATGTATACATATTATATGTTAATATTGTATTAGGGATTAATAACTTGTATCATTACACACAACCCTAGCCTCCAAAAACCTAAGTCTCGGCCGCCCCCTCTCCACCACCTCACGCACGCCGCCGGTCGCCGCCCTCCACCGCCGATCGCCGTCGTGAATCGGACTTGTTCCGATCAGTTTTTCGAGGTGATTCCGTCCATGGCAAAATCCATCAGCTTTCTAGTGCAGGCTGATTGGAGGAAGATCGTTTCCGGTCGTGGACCTGATTGGAGGATCTATCGCCGCCTTACCGACAAGAGCCAGATTTTCCCCTGTGAAATCTGGTTGGAGCCAGGCGCCTAGACGCCAGCAAGATGATTAGGGATTAATAACTTGTATCATTACACACAACCCTAGCCTCCAAAAACCTAAGTCTCGGCCGCCCCCTCTCCACCACCTCACGCACGCCGCCGGTCGCCGCCCTCCACCGCCGATCGCCGTCGTGAATCGGACTTGTTCCGATCAGTTTTTCGAGGTGATTCCGTCCATGGCAAAATCCATCAGCTTTCTAGTGCAGGCTGATTGGAGGAAGATCGTTTCCGGTCGTGGACCTGATTGGAGGATCTATCGCCGCCTACCGACAAGAGCCAGATTTTCCCTGTGAAATCTGGTTGGAGCCAGGCGCCTAGACGCCAGCAAGATGACTAATCTATGAACACCCTATGTATGTTTGTAGATTTATTTTGATGTATTGAACACTTTCCGGGCCAATTTTGTTTTCCGCTGCGCCCCCGAGAAGTGGGATCCGGATCCGCCACCGTATGCCAAACATCTAGCACAATAGGTAGCTCTAAACAGAGCATAAGGGAGGATCTATCACTTACTCAAAACGTTGTCTGACGGAATAACCAATCGGCCAAAATGCTAACAGAAAACACAAGGTATCTTCCTTCGCGATCGCTCCTCGAGCTAACTCAAGTCTTCGAAAGAGGTATAGAAAGAAGCGTCTTGGCAAGAGGAATCCCACGCTACCGCTCTTGCTCCAATCGGAGTCTTCTACCACTGGCAATCGGAGAAGATAAGGTTCGGTGAATAGTAGTTAGGGTATCACGACAGAGTAAGCTTACGGGAAGAAATATCTTCTAAGTGTCGGAAAAGGTAATCGCGAGACCACAGTCAAAGTCCTCTATATAAATACGACTTAAGTCCCCCAAATCTTGTGAACAGTAACCACCAACAACACCGACTCAGATCTGAGTACTCCCTCACAGATCTGGACCCTTCGCCAAAACAGATTTGGGATTCCTCCAAATGACGTCGCACAGAAGTCCACTCTTCCAACTGGACACGTCATCCCGCTAAAACCAAATATGTTACCGCTAAACGGCATCACATCGCAATCCAGATCTGGATGACCAGATCTCACACAAGTACTAACCAGCATTCACTGATGCCCGAAACAGCGTCGCACTGCCTTTCGATCTAGACAACCCGAACCGGTCTACACTAAAATCACGAACCGGGCAGGTCCGTGCATTACCAGCCACTAGCGCAACTCAAATCTGGTTTCTCCCAAACGACTTCGCTTCACTACCCGCGTAGGAGATTCAACTAGCGTGCCCAGAATGGCTTGCGACAACCAGATTTCACCACCAATTCTCAAATCTAATCGCGTCTCCGCAAAACTCTATAACATACCAGAGTTGTTTCTAACACTCATACAGACCCGATACGTTCACCAAGCCTACCAGCTCAAAGCTGGTCCATCTCAGATCTGTCCACGCCAAATCTGGTCTATACTAAATTCGATTAGTTAACTTAATTAATCCAATAATCTTTCGGGTCTCACATTCCTCCCCCACTCAAAATAAGATTTCGTCCTCGAAATCAAACAACCACCCCAGATCTTAACAAAATCTCAACACAAAACCAACACTAGAAAATCACGCTACGCACAAATCAACCAGCAACCTCTAACAAGCAACAAGAGGCTACTAACCAAGAGTTCAAGATAACTGGGAAGACAATCAACAAGCAAACTAGCTATTGGAGTCAATGCTAAATCTACTCAAACATATGAGGTCACTCACGATGCATTTTCTCCTCTAACTCCCACGTAGCTTCTTCTCTATCATGTTTGCTCCACTGGACAATCACCAAGGGAATGGTCTTGTTTCTGAGCGGTTTCTTCTTCCTGTCTAAAATATGCAAGGGATATTCAACATAGCTCTAAGTTCGATCCAGCTCCACCTCGTTAGTTCGCAACACATGAGAAGGATCTGGCTCATACTTCCTCAACATAGACACATGAAACACATCATGCAATGAGGACAGATCTGGTGGCATCAACAAACGATACGCCAAAGGACCGATCCTCTCCACAATCTCAGAAGGTCCAACATAACGAGGAGCTAGCTTACCCTTGAGACTAAATCTCATAACACTTCTAAAACGAGAAACTTTCAAAAACACCAGATCTCCAACCTGAAATTCAAAAGGCCTACGCCTGCGGTTCGCATAGCTAGCTTGGCGATCCTGTGCGGCTTTCATACATTGCCTAATCAATTTCACTTGATGTCTCATCTACTGCACAAATTCTGGAGAAGGCAGCTGCTTCTCCCCCACTTCTTCCCAACAAATTGGCGACTGCACTTCCTCCCATACAATGCTTCCAATGGAGCCATTCCATTTGTCACCTGGTAGCTGTTATTATAAGAAAACTCAACCAGCGACAATGAATCCTGCCAGCTACCACTGAAATCCATCACAACAGCTCTCACATATCCTCCAAAGTCTGGATAGTCCTCTCAGATTGGCCATCAGTTTGGGGATGATAGGCCGTACTCATAGCTAATCTGGTGCCCGAAGCTGTTTGCAAACTCTTTTCCTAAATCTGGAAGTAAAGCTCGAATCTCGATCTGAAACTATGGATATAGGCACACCATGAAATCGCACCGTGAAATCTATGTACAGTTTCGCCATATTCTTCAAAGAATACGTCATATTTTAGGGAATGAAGTGAGTGACTTTGAAATTCTGTCTATCACAACCCAGATAGCATCACAACGTCGGATGGAACGAGGCAAATGTGTAACAATATTCATTGCTACATGCTCCCAATTCCATTGGGGTACCTCTAAGCTTTGCAATAGACCACCAGGTCCCATCCTTTCTGCCTTAACTTGCTGAAAATTTGCGCAACAAAACCATGAACATCACTCTTCAAACCTGCCCACCAGTAGAGTTGCTTCAAGGCATGGTACTTCTTCCTTGCACCAGGATGGACACTATGTCTACTACAGTGTGCTTCCCTCAAGATCTAATCCTTCAAATCAATAAAATTTGGCACTACCAATCTGCCATGAAATCTCAAACAACCATCAGATGAGACAGAATAATCTTTCAACTGTCCAGCTCGAGCTTTCAACTTCAACTCATGGATATATGGGATCTGTTCTCTGAGCTGCTCTAATATTCTCAACAATTTGTGGATCCACTTGAAAAGAAGATACCACAACATAATCGTCACCTGGGTAAACGCCAACCAGTAGTGATTAGATGCTCATGAACTTTTGAAATCTGCAACAAAGCAAGCATAGACACTTGAGATTTTCTACTCAATGCATCAGCAACTACATTCACTTTCATAGGTTGATATTGGATCTCACAATAAAAATCCTTAAGCAGCTCCATCCATCTACGCTGCCTCATGTTCAAATCTGACCGAGAAAAAAGATACCGAAGACTCTTGTGGTATGTATACACCATAAACTGCTCGCCATACAGATAGTGACGCCAAATATTCAAGGCAAAGACCACGGCTGCCAACTTCAATCATGGACTGGGTATCGAGTCTCATGCGGTTTCAACTTACGAGAGGTATACGCAATGACTCGACCATTCTGCATCAAAACACAACCCAATCCATTAAGCGAAGCATCCGAACAAACCACAAAACCACCGGAACCTGAAGGCAAAGCCAACACAGGTGCTGAAGTTAGCTTCTCTTTGAGCAATTGGAAATTGTTCTCGCATTATTCCGTCCAAACAAATCTCTTGTCTTTCTGGGTCAACTGCGTCATAGGCTTAGCTATACTAGAAAATGTTTCAATGAAGCGAGGATAATAGCTAGCCAATCCCAAAAAGCTACGAATCTCTGAAACATTCTTGGGACGCTCCCAGTTCACCATAGCCTCTACCTTACTGGGATCAACAGATATACCTGCAGCTGAACATGACCCAGAAATATCACTCTGACCAACCAGAATTTGCACTTGGAGAACTTAGCATACAGCTACGAGTCCCGAAGCGTTTGGAGAACCAACCTCAAATGCTCTTTATGCTGCATCGGAGTCTTCGAGTATACCAAAATATCATCGATGAACAAAATCACAAACTGATCGATGAATTCTCGAAAGACTTGATTCATAAAATCCATGAAAATTGCAGGGGCATTCGTCAAATCGAAAGGCATAACCAAAAACTCATAATGCCCATACCTCGTTCGAAATGAAATTTTCACAACATCTTCCTCTCAAATGCGCAACTGATGGTACCCCGAACGTAGATCGATCTTAGAATACACCGCTGAACCCTGAAGCTGATCAAATAAACCATCGATCCTCAATAGAGGGTACTTATTCTTCACAGTAGCCTTATTCAGTTGCCGAAAGTCAATGCACATCCTCACCGATCCATCCTTCTTCTTACAAACAAGATAGGAGCTCCCCACGGTGACATACTTGGCCTAATAAAGCCTTTCTCCAACAAGTCGCTAAGTTGTACCTTAAGCTCCCTCAACTCAGATGGTGCTAAACGATATGGAGTACGCGAGATAGGAGCCGTACCAGGTACCAACTCAATGTTGAAGTCGATCTCCGTCCTCGGAGGAAAACCAGGAATCTCCTCCGGGAACACATCGGGGAAATCACGAGCAACGGGGATGTCACTAAGCTCCACACACGACTTCGAGGATGCATCCAAGGCATAGATCATAAATACTACGCTCTCCAACAAAATAATGCTAAACATCTCCATGACAGAGATAAAAGGAATCTTCGATTGGGAATCGTGGCTGTAGAAATTTCATTCCTGGCCAAACTGAGGCAAAAAATGCACAACACCATGGAAACAATCCACAGTGGCCCTATAGCTAGACAACACGTCCATTCCCACTATGAAATCAAAATCCCACGTCACTAACCAAATCAGGTTCGCTACCAACACGTTCTCACCAAACATAAGAATGCCATTCAACAAAATCTCTTGGAAGAACAAGCGCGTGCCGGCAGGATTCGCAATAGAAACAACATCACATAAAGAAGTTGTATGCAAACCATGCTCAACCACAAATGCATCAACTTAAACAAATGTGATGCTCCAGTATCAAATAGTACACATGCAGGAAAATAAAAAACAGTACAAGTACCTGCAATCACTCCTCCTGGAGTGCCCTCGGCTTGCTCCCTAGTCATGGCATTCACCTGCGCATACTGAGGTCCTGAGAACTGGGGTCGGGAAGACTGTCCGAAACGCGAAGGACCAGGCTGCTGGAACGGACTATGCTGAGTCTCCCCTATCCACTGCTGCTGAACAGGGAAAGAACGAAAATGACCCTGTGGTGGGGCGGCGGTGTGCTGAGATCCCGCCAATGGACACACTATCGCAAAATTTTCATATTGCCCACAAATATTGCAAGCACCCCCCTGTACACTGCGTCGAAGGGTGTCTGCCTCCACATTGGCCACAAAAGGTAGCCCTAGGACTAATACTACTGCTCGAACTACCCGAACTAGAAGAACTAGAACCATGATTCTTCTTGAACTGATGGCCACGAGGCCTAAACCTGTGGCATCCAGACTGTTGTGCTGACTGCTGGGGCTGATGCTGAGATGACTGGGGAAACTGGGGAGGTTGCGCCCTTGGAACATTGGGACGTGAACCTTGTGAATCTTGGGGTTGAACCCGAGACCTGCGGTTCCACAATCCTTCCTCGATGTCCATTGCCTTGTCCACCACGTCCGCATAACTGCTAGGTAAACTCGCCAACACCAAGGAATACAGATCCTTGTTTATTCCTTCCAAGAATCGGTTCCTCTTTGTCCTTTCGCGGCCAGACACATGAGGAACATAAGCAAGAAGAGGAGAAAACCTTCGAGCATACTCTCCCACCGACATGGTTCCCTGAACCAAGTTGTCAAACTCACGCTCCCTAGCATTCACATAAGATTCCGGAACGTACTCCTATCGAAATGCAGTACCAAAACTATCCCAAGTAATCCCCATACCAGTCTTCTCGAGCATACGTGAGGCACCTCTCCACCATCGCTCTGCATTCTTCCTCAGCTGAAAGGTCGCCAAACTTAGTCTGCGCTCATCATCATAGCGCACTATATCAAACAGTCCGATAATATGCTGCAGCCAGGACTCAGCATCGGAACTACTCTCGTCACCATCGAACGTCTGAGGATTCATCCTGAAACCTCGCCATGATCAGTTCATCTCATCCACACGGGCAGCCAAAAATTCTACCTCATCATCCACCTACCTAGCACGTCTACAAACAGGAGCACTACGCTCCATCTCCTCATTCTGACCCTCAGATTCTGCCGGAATCTTCCTGGTAGCTCTACACCTACGTCTAGGTGGAATCTAGGCAAACACTAATATCGTAAGATCACACAGCAAAAATATCACATAGTCAAGCACATGCAACACGCAACAAAGTGCCTAGACTCAAGTGTGATCAAAAAATTCGAGCTTATCCCAGTTTAAGCTCTGATACCAAAAATGTCAGGCCCGGTGCACAATACAGAGATTAATCACGCAATAAACAATAAAGAAAGCATTTAAATGGCTAAAAATTTTTGCTTTGGCCTGACTTAGAAAAAAAAATTTAAAAATACAGTGATACTCAAAATACTGGTTTTACACAACAACCGAAAACCAAAAATAACAAATACAAGCATCAAGTGACTCCCAGACATAAGTCTCAAATTAGCAATAGAACATTACATCCTCCGGGCATTCCCCGACGATGACTCTACTGCCTAATATATATATATACGAGGATGACGACCAACTGAGAAACCTAAAAATCCTGAACAACACACAAGCAACAAAACAACCAGCCCCAGAGGGACATGTGTCAAACCCCTGTACGGAGAGCAACATAAGACAACAAATAGATAGAGTAAGTTATAAATGCTATGCGATGCATGAAAACAAGGAGCTCAAAGGATTCAAGAGAACTGCACACAACTGGTCAACAGAACAGGAATGGTCACCGGATGTGTGAGAGAATGGGAGCTACCCACACGCTCGATCACACATGGTACCCAACACAAACAGATCAAGAATGGCCGCAACTCATGTGAGAGAAATGGGAGCTGCGCATGCGCTCAATCACACGAAATACCAGCACCAGCAAGAACTGAAAGGCCATATCACATGTGAGAGAATTAGGAGTTAACCAGATTCTCAATCACACGCATCCTGTCGATAAGGATTAGCGCAAAGCAGACAACAACAGATCATAGGTTCTCACAGCAGGCTGTTGACAAGGCTCGCACAGGAATGAGCAGATCGACATGACATGCGTGTATGCATAATAACAGCTTGCAAGATAACATACACAAACAGATGCCAGCAACAACACAAGAATAACATCATACACACTGCTCAACATAACAGCACACGCTCATTTATAAACAAGTCCATCTCAAAGCTGTACGTATAAGCTCACTTACGTACCTTCACTTTTGAGCAAAAATTACCACAATCAAGGTCCCGAGCACTCAGATCTAAAACCTGATAAGCCAATAACAACAACTAGCTCAGGGACGTAAAGTACAGAAACTCTAACTGGGAGCTATGAGCTCGACCAACTCTATCCTATCCTTCTGGCACAACAGGTAGCTCTAAACGGAGCATAAGGGAGGATCTATCACTTACTCAAAGCGTTACCTACCACAATCAAGGTCCCGAGCACTCAGATCTAAAACCTGATAAGCCAATAACAACAACTAGCTCAGGGACGTAAAGTACAGAAACTCTAACTGGGAGCTATGAGCTCGACCAACTCTATCCTATCCTTCTGGCACAACAGGTAGCTCTAAACGGAGCATAAGGGAGGATCTATCACTTACTCAAAGCGTTACCTGAACGGAATAACCAATCGGCAGAAATGCTAACAGACTACACAAGGTAGCTTCCTTTGCGATCGCTCCTCTAGCTAACCCAAGTCTTCAAAAGAGGTATAGAAAGAAGCGCATTGGCAAGGGGAATCCGAAGCTACCACTCTTGCTCCAATCGGAGTCTTCTATCGCCGGCAATCAGAGAAGATAAGGTTCGATGAACAATAGCTAGGGTATCGCGACAAGTAAGCTTACGGGAAGAAATATCTTCTAAGTGTCGGGAAAGATAATCGCCAGACCACAGTCAAAGTCCTCTATATATATACGACTTAAGTCCCCCAAATCTGGTGAACAGTAACCACCGACAACACTGAATCAAAGCTGATACCCACTCAGATCTGAGTACTCCCCCCAGATCTGGACCCTTCGCCAAAACAGATTTGGGATTCCTCCAAACGACGTCGCCCAGAAGTCCAATCTTCCAACTGGATACGTCATCCCACTAACACCAAATCTGCTAACGCTAAACGGCATCGTATCGTAATCCAGATCTGGATGACCATATCTCACACAAGTACTAACCAGCGTTCACTGATGCCTGAAACGGCATCACACTGCCTTCTGATCTAGACAACCCAAACCGGTCTACACTAAAATCACGAACCGGGCCTGTTCGTGCATTACCAACCACTAGCGCAACTCAAATCTGGTTTCTCCCAAACGACTTCGCTTCGCTACCCGTGCAGGATATTCAACTCGCATGCCCAGAATGGCTTGCGACAACCAGATTTCACCACCAATTCTCAAATCTGATCGCGTCCCCGCAAAACTCTCTAACATTCCAGAGTTGTTTCTAATACTCACACAGACCCGATATGTTCACCAAGCCTACCAGCTCAAAGCTGGTCCATCCCAGATCTGTCCACGCCAAATATGGTCTATACTAAACCCGATTAATTAACTTAATTAATCCAATAATCTTTCGGGTCTCACAATCACCCTATAAATATAGACAGTTTAGGCATTCTAAATTCAATTCTCTTCTGCATTATCCTTTGCCTTCTTCACTGTATTTGTTAGAGTAGATGCCCAACTAGCCAACTTGTGGCGTGTGGGTTTATAGACTCTTGTATATGACAATCTTTATATATGATATTCGCGTTTATTTATATGGCATTCTTTACTTTCATTGTATTGTATGATGATTAACAATTGCGTTGAGTAAAGACCTAGAATACACTAAAGTGTATGTTAGATGTGATAGTGGGTATGACGGCTATCATGAAACACATCTAATAGTCACTGTGTATCCTGAACATGTTCCTAGTCGATTGGGCCGTCAAAATGAGGATAAGGCCGCCGAGCTCGAGACTAGTATCTGCGATGCGAAGTACCATGTTTCATTGGTAGGGAACATTGTGATGTTCTGATCATGCAGATAGATAGTGACCATGTGATCTATCGAACTACCCTCGTTCGAACTTTCCAAGTGGTTACCATTTGTCGAGTGGATAAGTTCGAGGTCTTGGTTGTACTGATTAGTCCTCACGACTCGAAACGTCATTGAGACTCTACATGATAGGCGTCTCACTTTGACTCGTTTGCCGACTCACTTGGGGTCATCAGGAGGTGGGATTGGGTGAGACCCCGATGCATGTAGGAGTCGATGTATCGTTGTCGAGGATTTACCGTTCGCAGACATGCGTGGATATCCTATGCTATCTGAGGGGATAATAGTGTATAAATCTCTGGCCAGAGTACTAGAAGTGTTTTAGGTAAATGTGTTTGCCTAGTTACACTCGCGATGTCCCTATTCGATCTCCAAGATGTATGCATAGCTATCGGATCTATAGCGACTCTCGATTTACCAATGATCGTTTATCTGATCGGGATATATGGATTGAAAGGCCCGTACTATACGCTAACCACGACCAACTGGTTCTTGCAGGCACTATCAGTGATACCTAGGAGATCATGGGGCGATGTTGCTAGACGCTCTTACCATGATCCGATGGGCAAGTCCGGAATTGTGATTCCGGAGCCGCAATGGTTGTGGGCCCACGGCTGGCTGTATCCCAGAACTATTGAGAGTCACACAAGTACTGGATTCGAGATTCCCACATGGATACTGAGCTCAATGTTTTGAGCATGATAAGAGGATTTTGGGGAGTGCGACTTCCTAAAAGTCAACAGGGGTCAAATCGTGATTTCCCGCTGTTGAGGGGCAAAACGGTCATTTTGCACTGGGGTTCTGAAAAATGGTTTTTTAGATCATAGTATTCAGTTTCGGAAACTGAGTCGATCGGTCCGATCTGATCGGCGATCGGAGTTGTGATGAAGTCACGGTGATAGGGATGAACGGAATGTTCATCCGTTGGACCCGGGCCCGATGGGCCGGTCCAAGACTATGACTAAGTCTATTTAATTAGGCTTAAGCTTCTCATAACATAACATAACAATCATAACCCTAACCTTAAGAGCAAGAAGCCGCCGCCCCCTCTCCTCAAACCTCACGCCGCCGCCGCCGGTGCACGCCGCCGCCGCTTCGCCGGAATGTTTCCGGCCAACTCGACGAGGAGAATCCGTCCGTGCCGATCTCGTCAGGCCTTCTAGTGCAGGCTGACGAAGGAGTCTCGTATCCGGTCGTGGACCTGATTGACGTAGTCTACCGCCATCTATCGTGAAGTGCCGGTTTCCTCGAGAAACTGGTCGGAGCCAGGCACGAGTTGC
>KQ992197.1:85534-111168 GCA_001598015.1 Dorcoceras hygrometricum
TAGAGAATATGGCACGTGTACCATATGCCTCGGCTATAGGTAGTTTATGTATGGCATGATCTCGACTAGACCGGATGTCTCCTATGCTCTGAGTGTCACGAGCCGCTACCAGGCCAACCCCGGCCAATTGCATTGGAAGGTTGTGAAGGATATTCTTAAGTACTTACGAGGGACTAAGAATATGTTCATGGTCTATGGGGGTGGTGAACTGAAACTGGAAGGCTATACTGATTCTAGCTTCCAGTGTGACGTGGATGATTCGAAATCAACCTCTGGATTTGTATTCATGCTCAATGGTGGTGCTGTCTCTTGGAAGAGTTCCAAGCAAGACACCATCGCGGATTCAACCACTGAGACTGAGTACATTGCAGCATCAGCTGCTGCTAAGGAGGCCGTTTGTATAAGGAATTTCGTCCAAGAGTTGGGCGTCATTCCTAATGGAGTTGGTCCAGTCTCGGTGTACTGCGACAACACGGGTGCCGTTGCGCAAGCAAAGGAGCCTAGGTCTCACCAAAGATCCAAACACATACTGAGAAAATATCACATAATCCGGGATATTGTGGCTAGAGGTGACATTGCAGTTGAGAGAGTCGCCTCTGCGGACAACGTTGCTGATCCACTTACGAAGCCCTTGCCTGGACCGTTGTTTGAAAAACAACGCAAAACAATGGGACTGCGTCTGATGAGTAGTTGGCTTTAGGGCAAGTGGGAGATTGTTAGAGTAGATGCCCAACTAGCTAACTTGTGGCGTGTGGGTTTATAGACTCTTGTATATGACAATATTTATATATGATATTCGCGTTTATTTATATGGCATTCTTTACTTTCATTGTGTTGTATGATGATTAACAATTACGTTGAGTAAAGACCTAGAAGACACTAAAGTGTATGTTAGATGTGATAGTGGGTATGACGGCTATCATGAAACACATCTAATAGTCACTGTGTATCCTGAACATGTTCCTAGTCGATTGGACCGTCAAAATGAGGATAAGGCCGCCGAGCTCGAGACTGGTATCTGCGATGCGAAGTACCATGTTTCATTGGTAGGGAACATTGTGATGTTCTGAGCATGCAGATAGATAGTGACCTGGTGATCTATCGAACTACCCTCGTTCGGACTTTCCAAGTGGTTACCATTTTTCGAGTGGATAAGTCCGAGGTCTTGGTTGTACTGATTAGTCCTCACGACTCGAAACGTCATTGAGACTCTACATGATAGGTGTCTCACTTTGACTTGTTTGCCGACTAACTTGGGGTCATCAGGCGGCGGGATTGGGTGAGACCCCGATGCATGTAGGAGTCGATGCATCGTTGTCGAGGATTCACCGCTCGCAGACATGCGTGGATATCCTATGCTATCTGAGGGGATAATAGTGTATAAATCTCTGGCCAGAGTACTAGAAGTGTTTTAGGTAAATGTGTTTGCCTAGTTACACTCGCGATGTCACTATTCGATTCCAAGATGTATGCATAGCTATCGGATCTATAGCGACTCTCGATTTACCAATTGTCGTTGATCTGATCGGGATATATGGATTGAAAGGACCGTACTGTATGCTAACCACGACCAACTGGTTCTTGCAGGCACTATCAGTGATACCTAGGGGATCATGGGGCGATGTTGCTAGACGCTCTTACCATGATCCGATGGGCAAGTCCGGAATTGTGATTCCGGAGCCGCAATGGTTGTGGGCCCACGGCTGGCTGTATCCTTGAACCATTGAGGGTCACACAAGTACTGGATTTGAGATTCCCGCACGGATACTGAGCTCAATGTGTTGAGCATGAGAAGAGGATTTTGGGGAGTGCGACTTCCTAAAAGTCAACAGGGGTCAAATCGTGATTTCCCGCTGTTGAGGGGCAAAACGGTCATTTTGCACTGGGGTTCTGAAAAATGGTTTTTCAGATCATAGTATTCAGTTTCGGAAACTTAGTCGATCGGTCCGATCTGATCGGCGATCGGAGTTGTGATGAAGTCACGATGATAGGGATGAACGGAATGTTCATCCCTTGGACCCGGGCCCGTTGGGCCGGTCCAAGACTATGACTAAGTCTATTTAATTAGGCTTAAGCTTCTCATAACATAACATAACAATCATAACCCTAACCCTAAGAGCAAGAAGCCGCCGCCCCCTCTCCTCAAACCTCACGCCGCCGCCGCCGCCGTCATCCCTTGGACCCGGGCCCGTTGGGCCGGTCCAAGACTATGACTAAGTCTATTTAATTAGGCTTAAGCTTCTCATAACATAACATAACAATCATAACCCTAACCCTAAGAGCAAGAAGCCGCCGCCCCCTCTCCTCAAACCTCACGCCGCCGCCGCCGCCGCTTCGCCGGAATTTGTTCCGGCCAACTCGACGAGGAGAATCCGTCCGTGCCGATCTCTTCAGGCCTTCTAGTGCAGGCTGACGAAGTAGTCTCGTATCCGGTCGTGGACCTGATTGACGTAGTCTACCGCCATCTACCGTGAAGTGCCGGTTTTCTCGAGAAACTGGTCGGAGCCAGCCACGAGTTGCCAGCAAGGTAGTCATCTAAACACCCTATGAATGTCATAGCCTGTTGATTATAGAATTGTATTGATCGTCTCCCGGCAAAATTTTGTTCTTCCGCTGCCTCATCGGGAGGCGTGATCCGGATCTCCCGCGGTTCCCCAACAGTATTTGCACTCTGTTTCCCTGCGTTCCGTTCCCAACTCAAAAACAAAGTTCAAACACTTATTTTGTTTGTCGGATTTACCTGTGTGGTGTTACACTTGGTACTTAAAAGGTTGTTGTATCTTAGGAACGATTGCCAAGACGAGAGCACTATACTCGAGCAATTTCATCTTGCGGAAAGAGGAATTTCCTCACCTCGACCAACCTGTTATTGTCATATGTTGCAAGACAGATTAGGGCTGAGCTATTGATAGAACAGATCAGAACACCCAACAAAGTTTTCTACTGAACTTTCGGACCTGCATGAATTCAAAATTGTTATTCCACCTTCAGTGATTGTTTGCTACTTTGCCTTCCGATTTCAATTGGTTGTGTGCATGGGTTGCCCTCTGTGTTCGTTATTTTTTTGTTTGTTGCTGTTTATATTGCTGGAAAGAAACAAAATGTGCAAGGACATGAATACTTATGTTTGATGAGAACAGAACAGAATCAGATCAGGGAAAAATAGATCAGATCAGTTCAGATAAGAAATCAGTTCAGATCATATTAGAAGCATAGAGAGAATCATATCATTTCAGAGCTTAGAATAGATCAGATTAGAAGCGCAGCGAGAATGAGATCATCTTAGAACTTACTAGAGCAGCTCAGAAGCGAAATGGATCAGATGAACAGTATCAACAGAGAGCATCGATCAGCTCAGAGGTCTAAACTGGTTCAGCACAGTGCAAATCGCAGCAGAACAACTCAAACAGCTCAGAGCTATATAGAGAAGAACAAAATAGCTCAGAGCTGTACAAGATGGTCGTAGCATATCAATGTGGTACAGTGCAGAACGAATCTGTTTAGAGCTGTACAAAGCATATTAGAGCTGAACAATGAAGAAACAAAACATCTCAGAGCTGAACGAACTGGAACAGTCCAGAGATACAAGAATAGCTTAGAGCAGTTCCAGAGCAGTGAAGAAGAAAAGCTCAGAGCTTAGAACAGATCATCTTGGAGCAGATACGTATAGATGAGATAGAAATCAACAGAGAGTTTATCAGCTCACATATTAGAGATACAGAGTCAATCATCTTAGAGTAGATTAGAGCATATGAGAAGCAAGCAGCTTAGAGAAGAAGCGCAGAAATTGCTCTAGAGCAGAAAAACTCAGATTAGAACAACTTAGAGCAGATGAGAACAAGAACAGCTCAGATGAGAAGCGAAGAAACATATTAGAGCTGAAAGAGTAAGAACAGAGCAGAACAGATCAGATGAGAAGCGAACAACTCAGAGAACAGGATATCAGATCACGAGCAAAGCAGTTTGAACATGAGTGTTAGGATCGATTTATAGGGGGTGTCCGTGAACTCTGCCACAGCTTATGTAGGCTCTCACATAGCCTAGACACCAACATTGTAAGTTATGTGCATTTAAAAATTTACAGGTTTAAAACCTGCACACAACTATGAAACTATATCGGCGTGAAGCTTGACTAAAGCTCAGCGAGCTGGTCCAGATTACCAGATGCTCTGGGATTCAACACAAACAGTCTGGTTTTTTACATCTTGAGCTGAAATAGCTCAGTTTTCTTGAATGTTAGTGCACCGAGATACAGATTGAGTTATGAGATAAAATCATGTGGAAACAACTCAAACTGAACTCTTATAATCGAAAGCTCTTTAAACAGTTTTACGCATGGTTAACAAATATGCAGTGCGTGAATGTAAATGCAGAAAGCTGTAAAGAAATACGCTGAAATTTGTTTATGGATGTTCGGAGCTGAATCTCCTATGTCTCCCTTTCTTCCGCAATCGGGAAGGATCCACTAGAAGGCTTTGATTACAGTGACCCTCGTTGTAACCCACTCCTACGACCAGCAGCCACAAGAACTCCTAGCAACCACTGCACACCAGCCCATAAGTTGTGTGTCTAACTTCACTCTTTTACTGACCTCAAAGAGAAAGGCTACATACACTTCTTTAACGTCTCAGTGAGAAAGACAACTAGAATGTTTAACGTCTCTGTCCAAAGACTACAATGGAGAGTATTTGTTAGATTCACTGGATTATCTGATTCGCTGAACTCTCAAGTATGTATGAGTGAATCATGTGTGAGATTACAGTGTACGCTCAATCTCTCAAAGATAAAATCTCACACACTGGGAAGTGCTCCTGTCCGAGCTGTTTTGCCAATGTCTTTCCAGAGCTTGTGCTGTCGACTTGATTGTTCTTTGAATCTTTCCATCAGTGCATTAACTCATGCTTAAGCACTGAACCAGCTTGCATACCAGCTGCCACATAGTATGCAAACTTGCGACTAGCACTACTTTGTGTTGTGCATTCTTGTTATATTTCGTTTTTCATATGCACAACACTCTCTCCACTGTTATGGCTCACTCTCTGTTCTTCTTCAATCTCCTTCTCTTGATATATAAATCTGCTTAGAACATTTGACTATTGGACACAAATTTGTAATCGTTGAAAAGTCTTCTGACACTTTTTTACTTTGTATCCTTTGTCTTTAAATGCATCGCAGGCTTTTCTTCATTTTAAGCATGTGAGCACTGTACTTTGAGAAGACAATACAAGAAAGTCGATTTGAATACTGAACAACATTTGTCGTATAGCATTGTATTCAAATAGCTTTTTCGTAGATTTGATATCATCTGTCATACTATTTGAGCTTGTTTGACCTTAACCAGCTTGCCAGCTTTTCTCCGTTCTGGTTTTCACTGAGCTGGTCTTGTCTTCGAGCTGGTTGCTTCATCGAGCTGTTCAACGCTCTCTTCTTCTCTCTCGTTTGCAACCGCTCTTGAGCAACTCTTCTAATTTGCTCTCGTCATCTGCTCTTGAGCTGCTCTTCGTCCACAGCTGCTACCAAGTTGGTTTGTCCTTAACCAACTTGGTTTTAATCTGCCCCCTATATCTGGGCAGACTATTTATTTGAGCCGTTCTCTAAGCTGGTCTGCATCAGAGTTCTTCTGGATCAATGCAGAGCTGTTACAATGTGCTTTAACCAGCTCGCATCTTTCCATACCAGCTTAGCTTTATGGAGGCTGATCGGGTACCCCTTGCGTATAGATTCTTCCTCCTCTCCAATAGTGGGATTAACCTCGAGTTCGTCCAGCCTCCTACTTAGAACAGCATGTATATCTCAGTTGACCTCCCATCTGGTCTCTTTGCTGGTAGCTCAACTGAGTTCTTCGTACTCCGCTTGTGATCAAACCTGCACTTGATCTCCGCGCTTGTACTCGGCTCTGCACTTGGTCACCTCACTTGTGGACTGCCCTTGATCTGCACTTGCACGCTGCACTTGATCTGCGATTGAACACTGCTCTTCACGTTGCCCTTGATCACTGCGGTTCAACTGCTGCTCAGGACTCGCTCTAGAGTCAAGCTGGTGAACCAGCTTGAAGTTCCCTGAATCCAGAAACTCTTCTGCTGTATCAGCTCGGGCGTCCCCTCACTGTTCGAGCAAAAATATTTTCAACCAGGCTAGCTTGGGCAGATGTGAGACCCGAACTTTCTGCCTTTCAGAAGTTGATCGGGATAGGACCAGCTGTGTTCGATGTTCTTGGAGTAGTCATCGGGTTTGGTTTGGTTAAGTGTTGAATTCAGCTACGTGAAGATATCAGGTGTTGCATTAGCAGCGACTAGTTGAGGCGCTATGAAGCATTTGGAGCAGCAGCGTGTTTTCAGTAGCGGGTGTTGGTACGTCGTAGTTTGGATTAGTTGCAACGACAGCGTTTCGATGTAGCGCTAGGACTCAGCTGTTGGGTTGTGCGTGTATTCAAATGCTGATTGAGGGATCAGCTGTTGAGTGAGCGATCAGCTGTTGGATAGTTGTTCAGCAGTGAGTAGCGGGTGACGTGTTCAGTTGCGACAGTAACTCCTGTGACGTCATTTGATTTAGTTGATCGCTGTTTAGCGATAGGACTCAGCTGAGGAGAGATTCAGCTGTTGGTTGGAATATCAGTGGTGAAAGCTGAAGTTGTCGGTGGATCTGTTTCCTAGTTAGTCAGTTGTGTCTATAAATAGAGGACTTGGTCCTTGCGTTCAATTATTGTTTTCCGTGAAAGCTGAAGTTGTCGGTGGATCTGTTTCCTAGTTAGTCAGTTGTGTCTATAAATAGAGGACTTGGTCCTTGCGTTCAATTATTGTTTTCCCCGACACTTAGAAATATTTCCCATGAACCTTATCTTGTCGTGATACCTTAGTTACTGTTCATAGTAATCTTCTTCGTTTCAATTGCCGTCGATAGATAGCTCCGACGAGAGCGAGAGTGGTAGCGTTGGACTCCTCTTGCTAAGGCGTTTCATCTCATATCCTTTTATTAGACAGCGGAGGAGCTGGAAGAGGATCGCAGAGACATCTCCCTTGTGTAGTCTGTTAGCATAAGCGTCGAATTTTGCATCCCATCCTAGCTTTTTGGGGTAAGTAAAGATTCTGCCTTTAAGCTTGTTAGAGCTTCTCGTGGTAATAGAAAGGTAGAATTGGCGCTGGTGGAGTTGTAGCTCCCAGCTGCTGAGTTTCTGAGTTGTAGCCTTTGAGAAGTTGCTTGTATTGGTTTAGGAGGTGGTGGATCTACGTTGCTAGGACTTCCATTGTGGCAATCTGCGTGTGCTAGGTATGACTCAGAAGTTAAGGTACGGATGTTGAGCTTTGTTACAGCTATGGGTTGAGCGTAGAATTATATGCCTTGCTGTGTATGCTCTTTGCTGTTATTACTGTGCATGTTTATAATATCATCTGTTGCATTCAAATACACGCATATTCTCCTGTTGAGATCTGTTTTTCTATCTATGCGTTGTATTCGATCTGAGCGTACCAGGATGCTGGGCTTAAGGACGAGCGGGTAACTCCCGTATACCTTAAAGCTGGAGGCGCGAGGGTAACTCCCGTCCCTCATCTCCCTGCTGGGACTGTTAGCTGCTATGGGCGGAGTGGGTAGCTCCCACACCTCATGAGTGGGCAACAACAGGTTGAGCTATTGTTGCATCTGGTGCAGTATACGTGAGATGAGTGGGTAGCTCCCATATACTCAGTATACATTTTGTGTCTACTGTCTTTCAGTTGTTTCGCTCCAGCTGTTGAGTTATCCAGCTGTCGAGTTGCTGTTTTGAGATCCCTCAGCTTTCATCTTTTGGTTGTACTTCGATCTTCAGCATAGCATCTGCATATTTATCTACTGTTTTTCGTTTGTGTATTTGTTGCTCTCTGTACTGGGGTTTGACCCCGAGGTCCCTCTGGTGCTGTTGTGTTGTTGCCTGCTTTTTGTACAGGTTTTCCAGGATTCACAGCTGGGTGTGGCTTTGATACAGCTGGTGGTGCCCCAGGTGGTGGATAGAGTGTTCCAGTTAGCGTATAGCATATTATGTACTAGTGCAGTCAGCCGGGGAATGCCCTGTGCTTTAGTTATTGTTCAGCTGTAGCTTGTCAGCTGTTGTATTGTTTCTAGTACTTGTAATTGTTGTACTGTGTATTTCGTAATGTAAACTGGGATTATTTTAAGTATTGAGCTATTTTAAATTATCTGTTTTAAACCGTCAGGCCAAGCAAAAATTTTAAGCCACTTTTTATTGCTTCCGCTATGTTTATGCATGGCTTAACTCTGAGTTGTGCAAGAGGCCTGACAATTTTGGTATCAGAGCTTAAGCTGGGATAAGCTCGATTTTGTTGATCACACTTGAGTCTAGGCACAGTGTTGTGTGTTTCTTGTGCATGACTATGTGATCTATGTGCTGCATATTATTTGTGTTGTATCTGCTGTGTGATCTTATCATGTTTAGTGCCTTCTTAGATGCCGCCTAGACGTAGGGATAGAGGTAGAGGATAGTTTCCGGAAGAGTCTGGAGGTCAGAACGAGGATCAGCGTAGTTTTCCCTCTCGTCAGCGCGATAGACAGGGTGAAGAAGAGGTTGACGAGTTGGCAGCCCACATGTATAGCATGGAACTGGTGATGGCGAGGTTCCAGTGTATGAGTCCTCAAGTTTTTAATGGGGATGAGTCTAGCGAGGATGCAGATTCGTGGCTGCAGCACATCACGGGTTTATTTAACCGTTTTCAGTACGACGATGTGCTTAGGTTGAGTTTGGAGACTTTCCATCTGAGGAAAGGTGCGGAGCGTTGGTGGAGAGGCGCTTCGAGGACTTTGGAAGAGACTGGTGTAGAGATTTTGTGGGACAGTTTTTGCATCGCTTTCCGTCAGGAGTATGTCCCAGAGTCCTACGTGAACGCCCGTGAGCGTGAGTTCGATAACTTGGAGCAAGGTTCCATGTCTGCTAGAGAGTATGCCCGTAGGTTTTCTTCCCTTCTTGCGTATGTGCCACATGTTGCTGGCCGAGAGAGAGCAAAGAGAACTAAGTTTCTTGAAGGGCTGAATGAGGAGCTGTATACCTTGGTTTTGTCGAGTAAACCGAAGAGCTATGCAGAGGCTGTGGATAGTGCGATTGATATCGAGGAAGGTTTGAAGAATCGTCGGTCTCGTAGGTCGCAGGTGGCACAGAGTAGTCGCCCAGTGATTCCGGGAGCACAGCCTTCCCCGTCGTCCCAATCGTCTCAGCCTTTCCCGCAGCAGCAGTTAGCTCAGCAATCAGGACGCCAGAGGTTTAGGCCTCGTGGTCACCAGTTCAAGAAGAAAGGAGGTTCTAGTTCTTCTGGTACCGGTAGTTCTAGCAGCAGTGGCTCCAAGGTGGAGTATTGTGGATTTTGTGGTGGCAGGCACCCTTCGACGCAGTGTACTGGGGTACAAGGATCATGCAACGTTTGTGGGCTATATGGGCACTTTGCGAGAGTGTGTCCATTAGCTGGATCTCACCAAGCTGCAACACCACCGCAGGGGCGTGGTGGACCGTCTAGGGATCGTGGTTTTCAGCAGCAGCAGCAGCAGCGATTAGGGGATGCAATTTAGGCCATTTCAGCAGCCTGGTCCATCGCGTTTCGTACAGCCTTCCCAGCAGCATATCGCTTTCCCCCAGCAAGCCCAAGTGAATGCTATTACTAGGGAGCAGGCGGAGGGCACGCCGAGCGGAGTGATTTCAGGTAATTGTCTTGTTTTTGATTTTCCTGCGTGTGTTGTTTGACACTGGTGCATCTCATTCGTTTATTGCTGATGCTTTTGTGCTTGAGCGTGGTCTGGGTACCACTGTGTTGCACGATGTTGTTTCGGTTGCAACTCCTGCTGGCGCGAGCCTACTCTCCCTAGAAGTTGTATTGGACGGCATTCTTAGGTTTGGTGAGAACGTTTTAGTGGCGAACCTGATTAGGATAACGTTGTGGGATTTCGACTGTATCATAGAAATGGACGTTCTGTCTAGTTATAGGGCCTCCGTGGATTGCTTCCTTGGGATCGAGCGTTTTAGGCATCAGTTTGGCGAGAAGTGGAACTTCTACGATGACGATTCTCAGTAGAAGATTCTGTTGATCTCAGCGATGGAGATGTTTAGCCTGCTGTCAGCAGAGAACGCTGGTTTTATGATTTATGCGTTGGACGCATCTTCTTCTTCGCGTGTACAGCTTAGTGACGTCCCAGTGGCACGTCATTTTCCCGATGTGTTTTCGAAGGAGATTCCTGGTTTTCCTCCGAGGAGGGAAATTGACTTCAGCATTGAGTTGGTGCCTGGCACAGCTCCGATTTCTCATGCACCGTATCGCTTAGCGCCTGCTAAGTTGAGAGAACTCAAGGTGCAGCTGGATGACTTGCTAGAGAAAGGCTTTATTAGGCCTAGCATGTTGCCATGGGGAGCGTCTATCTTGTTTGTCAAGAAGAAGGATGGCACAATGAGGATGTGCATCGATTTCCGCCAGCTGAATAAAGCTACTGTTAAGAATAAGTACCCGTTGCCTAGGACCGATGACTTGTTCGATCAGCTGCAAGGCTCGGCTATGTATTCGAAGATTGATCTGTGTTCGGGGTACCATCAGCTGAGGATAAGAGATCAAGATGTTGCGAAGACTGCTTTTCGTACTAGGTACGGGCATTTCGAGTTTCTAGTTATGCCTTTTGGTTTGACAAATGCCCCAACAGTTTTCATTGACTTGATGAATAGGGTTTTCCGAGAATTCATAGATCAGTTTGTGATAGTGTTCATCGACGACATCTTGGTGTATTCGAAGACTCCTATGGAGCACAAGGAGAATTTGAGAATTGTTCTTCAGACGCTTAGAGACTCGCAGCTGTATGCTAAGTTTTCTAAGTGTGGGTTTTAGCTGGATCGTGTGGTGTTTTTGGGTCACGTAATTTCAGCAGAGGGGATTTTGGTTGATCCCAGTAAAGTAGAAGCTGTTGTCAGTTGGAACGCCCCAAGAGTGTGTCGGAGATTCGTAGTTTCTTGGGTCTGGCTGGCTATTATCGTCGCTTTATTGAAGGATTTTCTACCATAGCTAAGCCAATGACACAGTTGACCCAAAAGGACAAGCGTTTTGTTTGGACTGAGCAATGTGAGAACAGTTTTCAGTTGCTCAAGGAGAAGTTAACATTTGCGCCTGTGTTAGCTTTACCATCTGGTTCAGGTGTTACGTGGTTTGTTCAGATGCTTCGCTCAATGGATTGGGTTGTGTGTTGATGCAGCATGGTCGAGTCATTTATTATGCTTCGCGGCAGCTGAAACCGCATGAGACTCGATACCCAGTTCATGATTTGGAGCTAGCAGCTGTAGTCTTTTCTTTGAATATTTGGTGTCATTATTTGTATGGCGAGCAATTTGTGGTGTATTCAGACACAAGAGCCTTCAGTATTTGTTTTCGCAGCCAGATTTGAATATGAGACAGCGTAGATGGATGGAGCTACTTAAGGATTTTGAGTGTGAGATCCAATACCAGCCTGGGAAAGTGAATGTAGTTGTTGATGCATTGAGCAGAAAGGCTCAAGGAGCGATGATTGCATCGTTGTATTCTTCTAAGGACCGTGAGCATCTTAGCACTACTGGTTGGCGGTTTTACCCAGCTAAGGATTTTGTTTTGGTTTCTTCTTTCCAAGTTGAGCCACAGGTTGTTGCGAGCATTAGAGATGCTCAAAGGACAGATCCTTCCATCCATGAGCTAAAGCTGAAGGTAAAAGCTGGACAGCTTGAGGACTATTCTGTTTCGACTGATGGTTGTTTGAGGTTCCGTGGCCGGTTGGTTGTGCCAAACCTTATAGACTTGAAGGAACAGATTTTGAGATAAACGCACTGTAGTAGATACAGTGTTCATCCTGGCATGAGGAAGATGTACCAAGCGCTGAAGCCTCACTTCTGGTGGGCTGGATTGAAGAGTGACGTTGCTGATTTTGTGGCCAAGTGTCTAAATTGTCAGAAAGTTAAGGCTGAAAGGATGAGACCTGGTGGTCTATTGTAGAGTCTGGAAGTGCCCCAATGGAATTGGGAGCACATAGCGATGGATTTTGTGACGCATGTGCCTCTTTCCAGCAGAGGGTGCGATGCTGTTTGGGTAGTCGTAGACAGATTGTCGAAGTCTGCGCACTTGATTCCCTATGGTATGATGTTTTGTTTGAAGAAAATGGCAAAGCTGTACATAGATTTTGTAGTACGTCTGCATGGTGTGCCTGTTTCAATTGTTTCAGACCGAGATCCGAGGTTTACTTCCAGGTTTTGGAAGAGTTTGCAAGCAGCTTTGGGTACCAGGTTGGCTATGATTACAGCATATCACCCCCAGACAGATGGCCAATCTGAGCGAACATCCAGATTTTGGAGGATATGTTAAGAGCTGTTGTGATGGACTTCGGTGGTAGCTGGTAGGATTCACTGTCTTTAGTGGAGTTTTCGTATAATAACAGCTATCAGGTGACGATTGGTATGGCACCGTTTGAGGCGTTGTATGGCAGGAAGTGCAGATCGCCTGTGTGTTGGGAAGAAGTAGGGGAGAAGCAGCTGTCTTCTCCAGAATTTGTGCAGCAGATGAGAGATCCAGTGGATCTAATCCGTCAACATATGAAATCTGCACAAGATCTCCAAGCCAGCTATGCGAATAAGAGGCGTAGGCCTTTAGAGTTTCAGGTTGGTGATCGTGTTTTTCTTAAGGTTTCCCCTTTCCGTAGTGTTATGCTATTTGGTCTGAAGGGTAAGTTAGCTCCTCGTTATATTGGTCCTTATGAGATCTTAGAGAGGATTGGCCCTTTAGCTTATCGGCTATTGTTGCCAGCAGAATTGTCTTCCCTACCTTTCCGTAGTGTTATGCTATTTGGTCTGAAGGGTAAGTTAGCTCCTCGTTATATTGGTCCTTATGAGATCTTAGAGAGGATTGGCCCTTTAGCTTATCGGCTATTGTTGCCAGCAGAATTGTCTTCCCTACATGATGTCTTTCATGTTTCCATGTTGAGGAAGTATGAGCCAGATCCATCTCATGTGTTGTGGACAGACGAGGTTGAGCTTGATCAGACTTTGAGTTACGTTGAGTACCCTTTGCAGATCTTGGATAGGAAGGAGAAACAGTTGAGAAATGAAACCATTCCATTGGTGATGGTTCAGTGGAGCAAGCATGGTAGAGAGGAAGCTACCTGGGAACTGGAAGAGAAGATGCAGCGTGAATGGCGGCATCTGTTTGAGTAAGTCTTGTAATAGATTCCCGTAATTAGCTTGTTTCCAGTTATCTTGAGCTCCTGGGTTCAGTTGAGTTGTTCCTGGACTTGTTGATTTCGAGGACGAAATCGTGTCTTAGTGGGGGAGAGATGTGAGACCCGAACTTTCTGCCGTTCAGATGTTGATCGGGATAGGACCAGTTGTGAGTCGATGTGCTTGGAGTAGTCATCGGGTTTGGTTTGGTTAAGTGTTGAATTCAGCTGCATGAAGATATCAGGTGTTGCATCAGCAGTGACTAGTTGAGGCGCTATGAAGCATTTGGAGCAGCAGCGTGTTTTCAGTAGCGGGTGTTGGTACGTCGTCGTTTGGTTTAGTTGGAACGACAGCGTTTTGATGTAGCGCTAGGACTCAGCTGTTGGGTTGTGCGTGTATTCAAATGCTGATTGAGGGATCAGCTGTTGAGTGAGCGATCAGCTGTTGTATAGTTGTTCAGCAGTGAGTAGCGGGTGACGTGTTCAGTTGCGATAGTAACTCCTGCGACGTTGTTTGATTTAGTTGATCGCTGTTTAGCGATAGGACTCAGCTGAGGAGAGATTCAGCTGTTGGTTTGAATATCAGCGGTGATAGATGAAGTGTCGGTGGATCTGTTTCTTAGTTAGTCAGTTGTGACTATAAATAGAGGACTTGGTCCTTGCGTTCAATTATTGTTTTCCCCGACACTTAGAAATATTTCCCGTGAACCTTATCTTGTCGCGATACCTTAGTTACTATTCACATTAATCTTCTTCGTTTCAATTGTCGTCGGTAGATAGCTCCGACGAGAGAGAGAGTGGTAGCGTTGGACTCCTCTTGCTAAGGCGTTTCGTCTCATATCCTTTTATTAGACAACGGAGGAGCTGGAAGAGGATCGCAGAGACATATCCCTTGTGTAGTCTGTTAGCATAAGCGTCGGATTTCGCAACCCATCCTAGCTTTTTGGGATAAGTAAAGATTCTGCCTTTAAGCATGTTAGAGCTTCTCGTGGTAATAGAAAGGTAGAATTGGCGCTGGTGGAGTTGTAGCTCCCAGCTGCTGAGTTTCTGAATTGTAGCCCTTGAGCAGTTGCTTGTATTGGTTTTCGGAGGTGGTGGATCTACGTTGCTAGGACTTCCATTGTGGCAATCTGCGTGTGCAAGGCATAACTCAGAAGTTAAGGTACGGATGTTGAGCTTTGTTACTGCTATGGGTTGAGCGTAGAATTATATGCCTTGCTGTGTATGCTCTTTGCTGTTATTATTGTGCATGTTTATAATATCAGCTGTTGCATTCGCATACACACATATTCTCCTGTTGAGATTTGTTTTGCTAGCTATGCCTTGTATTCGATCTGAGCGTACCAGGATGCTAGGCTTAAGGACGAGCGGTTAACTCCCGTATACCTTAAAGTTGGAGGCGTGCGGGTAACTCCCGTCCCTCATCTCCCTGCTGGGACTGTTAGCCGCTATGGGCGGAGTGGGTAGCTCCCACAACTCATGAGTGGGTAACAGCAGGTTGAGCTATTGTTGCATCTGGTGCAGTATACGTGAGACGAGTGGGTAGCTCCTATATACTCAGTATACATTCTGTGTCTACTGTCTTTCCGTTGTTTCGCTCCAGCTGTTGAGTTATCCAGCTGTCGAGTTGCTGTTTGAGATCCCTCGGCTTTCAGCTTTTGGTTGTACTTCGATCTTCAGCATAGCATCTGCATATTTATCTACTGCTTTCCGTTTGCTGTATTTGTTGCTCTCCGTACTGGGGTTTGACCCCGAGGTCCCTCTGGGGCTTGTGTTGTTGCCTGCTTGTTGTACGGGTTTTCCAGGATTCACAGCTGGGCGTGGCTTTGATCCAGCTGGTGGTGCCCCAGGTGGTGGATAGAGTGTCCTAGTTAGCGTATAGCATATTATGTACTAGTGCAGTCAGCCGGGGAATGCCCTTCTTAAAGCCCCTAAGAATTCCGAAACAAGACCTGCAACAACTAGGAAAAAGTGTGCTTTAGTTATTGTTCAGCTGTAGCTTGTCAGCTGTTGTATTGTTGTTAGTACTTGTAATTGTTGTACTGTGTATTTTGTAATGTAAAGTGGGATTATTTTAAGTATTGAGCTATTTTAAATTCTCTGTTTTAAACCGTCATGCCAAGCAAAAATTTTAAGCCACTTTTTATTGCTTCCGCTATGTTTATGCGTGGTTTAACTCCGAGTTGTGCACGAGGCCTGACATTTTTCGTATCAGAGCTTAAGCTGGGATAGGCTCGATTTCGTTGATCACACTTGAGTCTAGGCACAGTGTTGTGTGTTTCTTGTGCACGACTATGTGATCTTTGTGCTGCATATTATTTGTGCTGTATCTGTTCTGTGTGATCTTATCCTGTTTAGCGCCTTCTTAGATGCCACCTAGACGTAGGGGTAGAGGTAGAGGACAGTTTCTGGAAGAGTCTGGAGGTCAGAACGAGGATCAGCGCAGTTTTCCCTCTCGTCAGCGCGATAGACAGGGTGAAGAAGAGGTTGACGAGTTGGCAGCCCGCATGGATAGCATGGAACTGGTGATGGCGAGGTTCCAGCATATGAGTCCTCAAGTTTTTAATGGGGATGAGTCAAGCGAGGATGCGGATTCGTGGCTGCAGCACATCACGGGTTTGTTTAACCGTGTTCAGTACGACGATGTGCTTAGGTTGAGTTTGGCGACTTTCCATCTGAGAAAAGGTGCGGAGCGTTGGTGGAGAGCCGCTTCGAGGACTTTGGAAGAGACTGGTGTAGAGATTTCGTGGGACAATTTTTGCGTCGCTTTACGTCAGGAGTATGTTCCGGAGTCCTACGTGAACGCCCGTGAGCGTGAGTTCCATAACTTGGAGCAAGGTTCCATGTCTGCTAGAGTGTATGCCCGTGGGTTTTCTTCCCTTCTTGCGTATGTGCCACATGTTGCTGGCCGAGAGAGAGCGAAGAGAACTAAGTTTCTTGAAGGGCTGAATGAGGAGCTGTATACCTTGGTTTTGTCGAGTAAACCGAAGAGCTATGTAGAGGCTGTGGATAGTGCGATTGATATCGAGGAAGGTTTGAAGAATCATCGGTCTCGTAGGCCGCAGGTGGCGCAGAGTAGTCGCCCAGTGATTCAGGGAGCGCAGCCTTCCCCTTCGTCCCAATCGTCTCAGCCTTCCCGCAGCAGTGGTTAGCTCAGCAATCGGGACGCCAGAGGTTTAGGCCTCGTGGTCACCAGTTCAAGAAGAAAGGAGGTTCTAGTTCTTCTGGTACTGGTAGTTCTAGCAGCAGTGGCTCCAAGGTGTAGTATTGTGGATTTTGTGGTGGCAGGAACCCTTCGATGCAGTGTACTGGGGTGCAAGGATCATGCAACGTTTGTGGGCAGTATGGACACTTTGCGAGAGTGTGTCCATTAGCTGGATCTCAGAAAGCTGCAACACCACCGCGGGGGCGTGGTGGACCGTCTAAGGGTCATGGTTTTCAGCAGCAGCAGCAGCAGCAGCGATTAGGGGAGACGCCATTTAGGCCGTTTCAGCAGCCTGGTGTGTCACGTTTTAGCAGCCTGGTCCATCACGTTTCTCCAGCCATAAGTGGTATAACAGACCAGTTGGAAGACCAGTTAAGTAAACCAGCTCGAAGCAAATTGATTCTACAGATGATATCGTACTGAAGAATGAGTGTACCAAGATTGGTATCTGAATCAGTACAGAACAAATATATGAGCAAAATATTTCAAAGCATATTGAATTTAATCAAGATCAGAACCCAATCAAGAAAAGCAGCTCAATGTTCAGAAACCAGATCGGGAACCCAGCTAAGTTAAGGACAACTTAGAAAGTTGAATTTTGGAATGTTTGAACTTACGTACAGTTTGACGTGACATATGTGACCTCCCTGATAAGTAGTCGTTGGAACTACTTTGAGCTAATTCCAGATACGCATAGATATGGCTCAAACTGAAGACAGCGCAGAGTGTCTAAAAAGGGCAATGCATTTAATGGAAACGTACGAACATCGTACAAGCATTTAAGACACCGCAGGATTTTCAATTTGGATACAACAGAGGTGTATACTGTAACATTTATTATCGTTGTATCCTAAGGGTATAAATAGAAGAGAAGATCAGCTGTGAATGGTTACGAGTTACAACATCACAAGCTTCGAACTTCCAAGCTAACCAGCCATCACAAGCAAAAGCAGAGTTCATATCTTTGAACCAGCTCACAGCTAGTTACACACGCACATATTGTTTCTATTTTTGTGTCACACAATCTTCTATACACACACTCTGTAGTGTTGCGATTTTGTTGAAAATCATAAACAGACAGTGTAGAGTGCTAGATTAGCACAACCAGCTTAGTGCTGAGTCTATTGTATTTGCGAACAAGATCGTGGGTCTGGATTCGTTGGTTGATTGCTAGGAGTTCTTGCAGCTATCGGCTGTTGGATCGGGTTTGTAAAAGGGGTTGTATTAATCAAATCTTCTAGTGGAAATCCTTCCCATTGAGGAAGAAGGGTAGACGTAGGAGAAATTGCTCTGAACTTCCAGAAACAAACTTCTCGTCTCTATATCTTTCACATTCACGCATTTGTCTAAATTGTTCATTGTTGAATCGTGTTGTTTCCGCATAAAATCATTTTATTACACGAGACAAAAGCAATCATTGAGAACCCTCCTTGCTGGTAACTCGGCTTGAGGTTTAAATCGAGCAGTAAAATATTTTGAAATGAATTTCAAACGAAAATAGCAAAGTAGTTCATTCACCCCCCCCCCTCTGAACTCTCGAGCTTGTATTTCGATCCTAACAAGTGGAATTAGATCTCGGTTTCTCAGTGTTTGAACAGTTTATTTGTATTTATTCATTAAAAATGTCGATTTCTCACAATAATATTCCTATGTTTTCCAAGGAATAATACGACGTCTGAAAGATCCGGATGCAGGTGCACCTAACAGCACAAGACGATGACATGTGGTTCGTGATAACCAACGGACCGATGCAAATAATGAAAATGAACACTGATGTGGCTATAACTGCCGGTGCACCTCAGTGGATCGAGAAACCCAGAATGGAGTGGACCTCGAAGGATAAAAAGAAGGTCAATCTGGATAACGTCACTAAGGACATCCTGTACAAGACGCTAGACAACAACATGTTTAGCAAAATCCAGACGTGCATGACTGCAAAGGAAATTTGGTAAAATTTGACCTAGATATGTGAGGGCAACAAAGAAACAAAAGAAAACAAGTTGACTGTGGCCCGCCTGCGAAAATTCGAACTGATCAGGATGAAGCCTGATGAAATAATGGCAGAGTTCGATGAACGGTTTATGTCAGGCCTCGTGTTCACAACAGATAAACACATGCGGAAGCTATCAAAAAGTGGGTTAAAATTTTCGCTTTTAGGCCCGACGGTTTTAAACATATAATTTAAAATACAACAATACTTAAAATAAGTTTCCCAAGTCATAAAATAAACAACAACAAAGCATACATAATTCATACATGTATCACACTCCCTACGGATACAACAACAAAGCGCAGTGCATCCCCCTGGCTAACTGATACATATATATATATATATGCTATATGCTACTGGGACACACTAGCCACCTCCTGGGGCACCACCAGCTGGGTTAAACCCATGACCAGTTGTAGGACCTGGGTTTCCTGAAAGCAACACAACAAAGAAACAATCCAAGCCCCGGAGGGACATGGGGTCAAACCCCAGTACGGAGAGCAAATATAAATCAGCAATAAGCAGCAAGAATAAAATGCAGATGTTATGCATGAGATGCTGGACAACAACCAAAGACTCCAACCGGAAAGGAAGTCAAAGCATAGCTCAACTGAATCTGCAACAAATTGTGGCCACTGGGTGTGTTCCAAGTGTGGTAGCTAGCCACTCGCCGGGGCACAACACCCAAATACCAGATGCATCAACAACTCGGCCTGCTGTTGCCCAGCCTATGAACTGTGGTAGTTAGCCACTCGGTGCATAGGGGCTAACATAACCCAGCAGGGAGATGAGAGTGCGGTATTGCCGCTCGCCCTCGCAACCTGGTAAGAAACAGAACAAAACGACGCAACGATGGCAATGAAACTGGAATGAGATGCAAAAAGCGTGTATGCACATGCTGGACAATGACAAGCATATCAACATATGCACAACAACAATACCAACAGCATGTATACAACACATATCACACGACCATCTCATAGATCGGCAGCCTCAACAGGCAACTAAACACATAAGCCAGCAAAGCCATCCCTCAATTCATCCAAGCCGTTCATACGCTGTAAATACAAGCTCAAACCGTACCTTAATTTCCTCAAAGAACGAAGCAACTCACTGCCTGCATAAATCTGCCAAGATACACAATACACAGATTTCAGGGAAAACAACCAAACTCTCGGCCAACTCAACAAGTCTCACGGCCAACTACTCAAGAGCTCACGGCTGGAAATTTAAACACTAAAACCAGCGCTCATCCCTACCCAAAACAACTCACAGGAAGCTTAAAACAAGGCCTAGAACAATATCTCAAAGCTAGATCGAAAAGCTACCTGCAACGATAAAATCGCACGCAAGAACAGCAACTTCGCGCTTTCAATCGAGCTAACTATAGCTTCCAAAAACAGTGTAGGGTGAAAGAGCTCTTCGAGGGGAGTTCAACGCTACCTCAAGCGTGAAAAATGGTGGCCGGAATCAACGGGAAATGGCCGGAGAAGATCACGATGAACAGTACCAAGGGTTTGAGAAAACAGAGAACGAAGTCGAGAGAAATATCTCTAAGTATGGGATCTGGTGACAAAATAACGAAGCCAACGCTTCTAATAAATAGGCGCGAGAGATCTGTTTTAAAAGCCTACCGACAAAACAGATCTCACAACTACGCCCGCTAAACACAAGCCAAGAACCCCAAAACGACGTCGCACCAATGCTATGGAGAAGTCTGGTCTAAAGGCGCTGAAATCTGAAAACGCGCTAACTCACAGCCGCGGAGGGATCTGCTTACGTCACCAAAGCTGTTCGCTATTCTAGTCGCACGCTCACAACGGTGAAATCTGCTTGCGTCATCAAATCTGGTTCGAACGCTACACACGCCACAACAAACAGATCTCTCTAAAACGGCGTCGTACAGAAACCAGATCTCAGCGCTTCAAAACTCGCGCAAAACACGAAACGACAGCGTTTCGATAAAAACAGATCTCACCCCACACGACCAGATTTCTCCTAAACGACGACGTTCCACCTCGCGCTACAAAACGTTGACTCACGTAATGCTGACGTCATCAAAGCTTACCAGATTTCACCCAAAATTTCGAAAATCCTAAAACTTCCAGAAATGCTCCTAATACAATTCTCAACTCGAAAATGCAACCCAAACATTCAAAATGAAATCTGAACCACCAGAATTCACTAAAACTTGATTAATTCAACAATTAATCCTTTACACAAATTCAGGTCTCACAGTTTAGCTAACTAGTGATTAGGCTAACCAGATTGGGAAAATCCTACAGCAACAAGGAGCTGGCCCTGAAGGTGATGCGAGCACTTCCCAATGAGTGGGATGTGAAAAATATGGCCATGCGGGAGTCGAAATATTTGAACAAAATGGAGTTGCACGACTTATTTTCCAATCTAAAGGCATATGAGTTCGAGCTGGAAACGAGAGCGGAGACTGATCCATCCACTTATCAACCAACCAAAGCTCTCACTGCTACAATTCTAGAATAGAGTTTATGTTCTACCAGCAGCAGATCGGCATAATAGATGAGCAAGGATGCAATATCCATGTTCATTAAGAAATTTGGCAAATTTATGCGGAAGCATAATCCTAAACCCTCTTCTTTTGATTCTACCAAAAAGAATTTTAACTCTCCCTCTGATGACAAATGTTACAACTGTGTCAGGCCTGATCACTTCATGGTGGATTGCAAGAAGCCAAGGAGAGATGCAAAGAAGCGACCAGATCGCAGCACTAGCAAAGACAAGAATGAGAAGAAGCTTTATCGAAAGGGGAGAACCAAAATAGCAATGGTTGCAGAGGAAAATAAGAGTGCATGGCCGACTCAGATTCAGAAGAATCCAGCTCTGAAACCTCATCATACAGCAAAAGAGAAGATGATAGCTGATGACACTGATGAGGTATTCGATTTCTCTAGTCCGGAATTCACACATGAGGACCTTGTCGCGGCACTTAACGAATGGTCCTGGAATGTAAGAAGCTTTCTCAATTATTCGAGGATGTTAAAGCCGAAAAAGAGAGCTGTGCAATAAACGCTGAGCTGGTTAGCTCAAGCAATATGCAAGTTGCTCTAAGTAAGCTTGAATATGAGAATAAAGAATTGAAAAGCAGGTCCGAGGAGATGCATCATGAAAATAAGCGGTTGGCTGATATAATAAGCTCTTGGACTAGGTCTTCTGCTTCCCTACAAAAACTGCATGGTGCTACAAAGCCATCTGGTGATAAAACCGGATTGGGTTATAATAGCGATGAAGGCAGTACAGCAGAAACCAGTAGTACCCCAAGGATG
This sequence comes from Dorcoceras hygrometricum, assembly GCA_001598015.1. Lineage (NCBI taxonomy): Eukaryota > Viridiplantae > Streptophyta > Magnoliopsida > Lamiales > Gesneriaceae > Dorcoceras > Dorcoceras hygrometricum. The sequence goes on from KQ992197.1 coordinate 107,220, forward strand.
GAAAAGACAAAGTTTAAAACAAATTAACTTTGTAAAATCTAGTATGGGACAGCCTGCTGAGGCTGCTGAGGCACATTCTGGTGAATTAAAGATATCAGCCGAGTCTACGATCTGGAAAGGAAGATTTTGTGGGATGGGATATACTGCTCCTAAGAGGCCTCGGGAAAGCTATTTTAACAAAAGAATTGAATAGATACGGGGTAAACCCAAATCTGGTGATAAAAAGAAAAGCCAGTCTTCTCGATCTTCTACGAAGGATAGGCAGTACATGCCTCAATATCGTAAGCCCAGATCGAATGGTCCATATGCTGCATATCAAACTCCAAGCAGAGCAAAGAACAAACACGGGACACACAAGTGCTTTGATGCACACATGGGAAAATGGGTTAAGATCATCCAAGGGTGGGTCCCGAAAGGTTTAATCAAACCTGGACCCAAATAAATCAAAAGGTACCAAATTTTCTTGACTTGTGATTGCAGGTGCAATAAGTTTCAATATTGGAACAATCAACGTGGTATCTGGATAGTGGATGTGTGAGGCACATGACTGGATATGCCAAGCTACTTACAGACATCATCCTGCAACGGACCCAAGATCACCTTCGATGATAATTCGAATGGTAACAACATGGGTAAGGGTAAGATTACCCATGATAATTTTATTGTCAACAACGTTCTTCTCATAAAGACCTTGTGCTACAACGTGATAAGTATCAGTCAGCTGTGCGACAGTAATTATTCAGTTAAAGTTTAGAAGCACACTTGCACTATTTTGAATCCGGAAGGTCTGACTGTACTGGTAGATTATCGATCTGGTAACACCTACAAAGTCTATTGGTCAGATAAACCGCATACAGAACAAACGTGCCTAGTAGCCGACTCTTCGAAGAGCTGGCTATGACATCAGCGGATGAACCATCTGAACTACAAAACAATTGTCAATTTGAGTAAGCGTGAGTTGGTTGATGGCATTCCCAAATTAAAATTTTCAAAAGACAAGATTTGCTCTGCCTACCAGCTGGGTAAACATATAAAATCAACTTTCAAAACTAGAGGCAGTAATAAAACCTCATGTAAGCTGGATCTTTTACATATGGATCATTTCGGTCCAATACCCATAACCAGAAATACACCCTTGTTGTAGTCGATGATTTCTCAAAATTTACTTGGGTGTTGTTTTTAAAATCAAAGGATCAAACTATCGACCAGCTGATCAAGCTTTTGAAACGTTTGCAAAATGAGCAATCTTGCAATGTCAACCGAATTAGGAGTGATAGAGGAGCTGAGTTTTTGAACTTTAAAATTTTCACCTATCTAGATGACATTGGAATCAAACATTTTTTGAGTGAATCTAGGACACCTCAGCAAAACGGGTTAGCTGAACATCGAAATCAAACTTTAAAATAAGCCGCTACAACTGTGATTGCTGACTCTGGTATTTCAAACAAATTTTGGGACGAAGCAGTCAATATAGCTTGCTATACTCAAAACTGATCGATGATAAATAAGCGTCATGGAGTTACTCCTTATGAGATCTGGAATGACAAAAAACCTGATATTTCATATTTCAGGGTGCTTAGATGCAGATGTTTTATCCATATCAATGGTAAAATGTATTTAAGAGCTTTTGATATCAAATCTGATGCAGGTATCTTTCTGGGATACTTAGCTGTTAGTCACGCATATCGAGTCTTCAACAACAGGATGTTTATTGTTGAAGAATCAGCATATATAGTGTTTGATGAAACCAGTTTCAAATCAACGTCAGCTTCAAAGCTAAATGATCTGTGCACTCATCTGGAGTCTACCAATCTTGATGAATAAAGTTACGACGAGGCACAAAAGAGATATCAAGCTGATGATCAGCACGCTCTGGATATGCCAATTACCAACGTAGCATTCAAGATGTTGAGCGAGCTGGTCCGGATCATGATCCAACTGGTAGAGAACATACACAAGCTGATGCGCAAAATATGACAAGTGATCTTACAACAAGTGGTATTCCAGTAGATCCAGCAGGAACGTAGGGGGAACAGCACGAACCGTCTACCTCATATCGACCAGGTTTCCGGTGGAATAGAAATCATCCACCTGAGATGGTCATCGGTAATCCTACTGCACCTGTTATGATGCGAGGCCAGGTGATAAGCGAGTATTTCAATTCTGCGTTCATTTTGCATATTGAACCTAAGAAGGTAGAAGAGGCCTTAGTTGACCCAAGATGGATAGAAGCTATGCAAGAAGAACTAGGTCATTCAAACGTAGTAAAGTATGACATCTATTTCCTAACCTGATGATCAAAAAATTATAGGAACTAAATGGGTCTTTAGAAACTAATTAGATGAAAATGGAAATGTCGTTCGAAACAAGGCTAGGCTGGTAGCGCAAGGTTATAGGCAAGAAGAAGGGATAGACTTTGAAGAATCCTTTGCGTCTGTATCCAGATTAGAAGCCATTCGTATGTTCCTCGCATATGCATCATTCTAGTATTTTAAATTTTATCATATGGATGTCAAAAGTTCATTCTTAAATGGCATCTTGAATAAGGAAGTGTATGTTACACAACCTCCTGGCTTCGTAGATCATACCTGACCGGAGTATGTATTCAAGCTTGATAAAGCGTTGTATGGTCTGAAACAAGCTCCAGAGCTTGGTATGATACTCTGTCCAAGTTTCTTATTGATCATGATTTTGTTATTGGTTTTGTCGACAAGACACTTTTTAAATTCGTGAAAAATGATCATGCGTTATTAGTACAGATATATGTTGATGAAATAATCTTTCTCTACTAATTCCAAGTTTTGCGGCAAATTTTCCAAGCTAATGCAGGATAAATTCGAGATGAACATCATGTGGGAGCTGAAATTTTTCCTAGGCTTACAAGTAAAGCAGCTTGATGATAGAATCATCATCAATCAAGCTAAGTATACCAAGAAACTTCTGAAGAAGTTCGGTATGGAAAATTGTTCGTCAACAGCTACTCCGATGAGTGCATCCATCAAGCTAGACAAAGACGAAGCTGGAACTGTAGTTGAGGTAACCATGTATCATGGGATGATTGGTTCACTTTTATACCTCACTGCAAGTAGACCAGACATTATGTTCTCAGTATGTATGTGTGCCAGGTTCCAAGTCGATCCAAAACAATCTCACTACATGGATGTTAAACACATTTTTAATTATTTGAAAGGAACATAGAACGTGGGTCTTTGGTATCCCAAAGACTCAAGTTTAAATTTAATTGGTTATAGCGATGCAGACTACGCAGGTTGAAAGATTGATCGACGTAGCACAAGTGGGACTTGTCAATTTCAAGGTGACATACTAATATAATGGTTTAGCAAGAAACAGACGTCGATAGCCACGTCCACAACTGAGACAGAGTACCTCGCAGCTGGAATTTGTTGCGCTCAAATGTCATGGATTCAACAACAACTACAGAACTATGGTGTCGATGCACAGGAAGCATCCATCTTTTGTGACATTAGTGCGATTGCGATCACTCAAAAACCCGTGCTGCATTCCAAAACCAAGCACATCGACATACGCCATCATTTCATTCGATACCACGTGCTAAATAAAGACGTTCGGGTGGAGCATGTGCCAACGAATCAACAAGCAGCTGATATCTTCACCAAGACTCTGCCGGATGCTATGTTTTCTTATTTTATAAACAGTTTAGGTCTCTTGTGTTAGAGTAGATGCCCAACTAGCCAACTTGTGGCGTGTGGGTTTATAGACTCTTGTATATGACAATCTTTATATATGACATTCGCATTTATCCATATGGCATTCTTTACTTTCATTGTGTGTACAATGATTTACAATTGCGTTGAGTAAAGACCTAGAATACACTTAAGTGTATGTTAGATGTGATAGTGGGTATGACGGCTATCATGAAACACATCTAATAGTCACTGTGTATTCTGAACATGTTCCTAGTCGATTG